>JAQZBX010092249.1:0-12294 GCA_029593785.1 Cabassous unicinctus
TAAAAAATAAAAAATAAAAAAAAAAAGAGGTATTTACTTTCGGGACAACAAACAGGTCCCCTCCCCGGTGCCCTGCCGGTTCGATCTCCACCCCCACGCCCAGGTGTCCTCCTCCCATCCTTGGTGCAGCTCAGACTAATCCAGGGCACACACATCTCTGCATTCCAATTCCTGCCCAGCTCAGCCCTGAGTCCACCAGGGGAAGGGGGCAGGTGCCAGGGTAGGGGGACAGGTCTCTGCCCACCAAGCCATGGAGTTCCCACCTACCTCCCTGCCCACCTGCCCCACACGAGGGAGGCCCCCACGCCTCAGACCCTGCCCTTACTAATGACCTGAGTATAACTGCATCGGCCCCTCAAGGTGGCTTGGGCAGGTTGGGAAACTGAGGCCAGGGGTGGAGAGGTTCACCCTGAGGTCACACAAACAAGGCAGTGGCAGGGCTGAAGCTGGATTTTAGGGCTCCTCCCCCAAAGAATCTCTCTGTGAGTCCCAGAGAGTGAGAAGAGACAAAGACCCCCACCTTCCAGCCATGCCATTATGGCACCAGGAGTGGAAGATTCGAGCACTGTAAGGGAAAGGACCATCTCCTCCACGGTGTTCCCAGCCCCCACCCCAGGCTTTGACCATAACTCAAGGAACATGCCAGATCTCTGAGCTGGAATCTCTCATTCTCTAGCACTTCTTGGGGGACCTGGCACCTGGCATGTGCTAAGAAGTGAAGGCATGGATGGAAGAATCAAATCTCAGATCCTTTTAGGGAGCCTTTTTTCTGGATGCCAAGTAGAAAAGCAGCTGGCTGACTTCTCTCAAATTCTTGGACTCTTCAATCCCAGGAAACCCACACAAGGAATTCTGTATTCAGATCTGGGCACTGCCCTTTGGGAGGGATGCTGACGTAAAGCAGGGGTTCTCAGCCTTGGTACTATTGATATTTTGGGGCCAGATCATTCTCTGCTGCCACTAGATGCCGGTGGCACCCCCCTCCCAGTTGTGATAGCCAAAAATCACCTACCCCCCACCCCCCAGCTAAGAACACGGCTTTAAACACTCAAGCTCACAGACACCTCTAGGTGCTGGGATCAGTGGGTGCAGAGAGAAAGAGGGCACAGCCCTGGAGAAGAGAAGATCATGGCTGCTCAGCAGCCCAGCGGCAGGTTCTCTGCCTGGCAAGGGAGAAGCTTTCTGTTAAAGGGAAATCCAGGCAGCATCCAGGCCACCCTGGGCTGGAGAGGATTCCTGGATGGATAGATGGTTCACACTGAGCACCCTGGAAGATTCTAAAACACCGAGCTCCTTCCCTGCTGGTAAGACAGAGGAACGATTCCTTTTTCCTCTGAGATGCAGCCACCCCTGGGTGGCTCCCAAATGACAGACAACCTGGGGTGCCTGCAATGCCACGGCCAGGCAGGGTGGCCTTCCCAGCCTAAGCAGGGTGTCCGGGAACTTGGGTCCCTGCTGCTCCCCCTCCCTGCTCTGAATCTAAAAACAGGACAGCAGACACATGTTTCATGATTCTGCACCAGGCACTTTTCAGACACGACTTCATTACCCTACTCCTTCAAACTACCCTCCTAGCAAAATATATTATCCCCACTGTACAGACAAGGAAAGCAAGGATCAGAGAGGTTGAGAACATTGCCAGAGGCCACACAGCTTGCAGATGGCAGAGCCAGGGTTTCCCGGGGCTCCTTCCACGAAGCAGGTCTGGGTACATGCCCCAGCTTTCCCTAAGGATATCCCCTGCCCAGGACACTCCCTGGGAGAGCAGAAGCCAGAGGTCCCAAAGAGCCTCCTCTCAAGAAGAGTCCTGGGAGAGAGGCGTCAAAAGAGAGGAGGATGGTGGAGGGAGGAGGAGGCCCAGAACCTACCAGCAACGTCCCTTGGCAGTAAGACAATGCCTGTCTCAGACCCAGGGCCAGAGGGCCGGCGGGTCCCTTGGAAGCTGCCTCACGAGGCAGCACCCACCCCGGCCAGCTCCTGGAGACAGGCGCCAACACGTCAGCCTCCCCGGCCCTGGGAGTGTTTATTTCCAGGGCGAGGGCGGGAGCAGTTTCCAGGTGGGGTCTGTGGAAATAACGCACTCACACACACTTGCGCTCTTTTTGAGCTGTCCTCGGCCACTGCTCAGGAACAGAGCCCCATTCAGGCCATCCAGCAGCGCTGACCTGCGAGGCTAACGGCGCCCACATTCCGGAAAGGGTGGAAAAAGTCAAGTCTGAGACAGACACGGCCGCCCCGCCCCCGTCGGAGCCAGCGCCTTCTCCACTATCCCTGCATCCTTACACCCTCCCCCAGGGAGCTCCAGCATCTTGGAAGAAGCAAACGCAGGCACGGGAAAGGGACCTGGCACTTGTGACCCACCCCAGCTTGCCCCAACAGAGGCCAGAGGGTAGTGTAAGGCTCGAAGGAACAGCCAGTTGCTTTGGGGTCCCCATTGGCACCTCATTTTCCTCACCCTGCTGAGACTTGGAACGGAAGGCAGAGGGACAGCTAGGAGAAGGCTGCAGTAATCCAGGAGAATTGGCAGGATTTGATGAGCAATTCAACGTGAGGGGCGAGGGGAAGGGAGAAAGGCTGACAGCAGGTTTCAGACCCCAGCCGCGGGGTGACGGGAGGGGTCCCCTCACTGGGCATCAGGCATCCGGGCTTGGAAGTGTGAGGGGCTCAGCTGGAGACTGGGGCTGAGGGAAGGGCAGGGAGACATTCCAGAGGAGATGTCTGGGCAGTCTGGAGCCTGTCACCAGCGCTGCGGCAGGCGCCCAGGGGCGGGAGAGGAGAGGGGGTCCAGGACAGAGCGCCGGCCAACACCCGTGCTCAGCGGACCCGGGGAGGAAGAGCAGGCCCCCGAACAGGCCTGGGAAGGGGAGCTAAGCAGGCAGGAGAACAAGCAGGAGATCGGGGTGCTCCAGAAGCCAAAAAGGAGCGAGAGGCCACGTGCCATCTGTCGGCAGGAGGGCAGAGCTGTGGAAGGATACGCTGGATTTAGCAAGCAGACTTGGCGACCGTGACCATGGGAGCTTCAGTGGAGGGTGGCAGGGGTGATGGTGGGAGGGCGGTGGGGTGCAGGCAAATGTCGATGTCACCTTCAAGAAGGTGTGGGGTGATGGACAGAGCGAAGGCGCTGGGGCAGCATGTAGGTGTGAAAGATAAGGCAGGCCAGCTGACCAGAAGGGGGGGGGGCCATGGGAAGAGCCCATCCCCCTTACAGGTGAGGGGTGGGATCCAGGGCTCAGGTGGACACCCCAGCCTTGACCGCTGGAGTGGGAGGTGAGGAGAGAACACGGGAGGGGAAAGTCTGCTGGGAGGGGCTTACTGAGGGATGCTCTGGCTCTTTGAGAAGGTGGGTGGGGCTGTCAGCCAAGGGGTGGACGGGGCGGAGTAGGAATGGCCGCAAAGCTGGACTTCCCTGAGGATCTTTCCTGAAGCAGCCCAGGCACTGCCTCCCAGGGGGGCTTCCTTGCCACCAGGTCCAGGGCGGGTTTCACGTCCCTCCTCCAAGCTTAGACACACCCCGGCACACCTCCCTGACCCGCAGCAGCTTGGAGACATGTTTGGGTGCTGGGGTCCTCGTCGCCCCCACTGTTTGTTGAGTGAATAACAGGTCAGCACCTCTTCTCTCAACCTAGACTCGGCTTCCGGGGTTCACCAAGCCTGAGAACGCTGCCGGCCCCGCTTCCCCGCCAAGCCGGGGAGACCACAGAACACCACGGAGTGGGCTTTTTCCTTTCTGTATATTGAGGAGAGACGGGAGGAGAAATCCACTCATAGCAAACAAAACGGGGTGGCCTTGCTGGAGTGCTGACGAGATCTAATTAGCCGAGAGGGAGCTGTGCTGGTTTTCCTTTGCAAACATCTTATTTCTGGGAGGCTGGGGGGTGGGGGGGTAGACACACCTCATGCTTGTTTCCTGCTATTACTTAGCTTCACGCCTCGGCTAACACGGACGGACTGACAGACTCTGATGAAAGGCTGCGGGTCTCAGAGGCAGCAGCAGGGGTCCGGGAAGCAGGCGCGAGACAGCCCCCTGGGGGGGCCAGACGAGGCCGGGGAGAGGGGCGGCAGCTGGGCCTCCCTGTCAAGTGAGTGGAAAGCCAGGGAGGGACCTTCAGATAAAAAAGCAAGAGCCACCCTGACGGGGTGTCTGTCCTCCACCAGGGCCAGTGCTGCTTCCTCTGCATCCTCTCTAAGCCTGATAAAAGCAGCGGCTGCTTTTTGCCCTTGCAGACGAGGCCCAATGACGTATCGTGAATTGACTGACGTGACGTGGCCGGCAAATGGTGCAATTAGGCTTTTTCCAAATTTTGGCTCACTAGAAAGCCTATTTCCTTTTGGAAAGCCACTAGCCTACCCCGTCCATGGAAAATCCAGATTTTCAGGCCAGAGTACGAGGAGGGGAAGGGGAAATCAGAGAACCAGGAAACGGGCTCTCTTCATGATGGGATCTGGTGTTCTCTGTCCTGGAGGCACCCGGCTGAGGGCTGGAGAAGGGGATGGGTGAAGCCCAGGCTAAAGGGAAGGCCTCGCCGTCACGGAGAACAGAGCGATACCTGGTCAAAGGCTGGACGTAGGTGGGGACCCAGCTACCGTGCTGGGTCTCTAACATGCAGAGCTCTGAGTGAGACCTTAGGCTAGACAGGGGAGAGGCCTGGGCCCTTCCTCCCTCACTCATTCAACACCCTTCGAGTGGCCTCTTAGTCTCTCTTTGTCCCTAAGAAAAAGGCAACTACAGACTCAACTGCCAAATGAGTTGCATGGACAATGAGTGATCAAGAGTGCTTGCAGAATCCTCCAGATGGTCAAGAAGAGACGTGTTGGCACCCCTGCCTTGAGGTTAACAAGGGCAGGGCCGAGGGTGAGCCTGCGCCTCCGCTGGACTGAGCGTTGAAATGTTTGACTACCACCTGCCCTGAAAGCAGGGGAGGCCCACATTCACTCATTTACTCATTCCACTAAGATTGATCTGTTCAGGGCCCACCACGTACCAGGAACTGTTGTGGGAATTTAGGAGATGGCAGGGAACAACTGAGACCAAGATCTCTGCTCTCGTAGAGCTTACACTCCACGGATACAGGCAGATGGACAGTAAACAGTAAACACAAGTATAAGTGCATTACCTAACATGTTAAAAGGCAACAAGTGAGACGAAGAAGAGGGTCGAGTGTCTGGGCGGATGGACGGATGCCAGGTATGTGAGGGGGGTGGCAGGTTGCAGGTTTAAACAAGGCGGTCAGATGGTGGGGGAGACCGGCAGCCACCTGGGGGAGGAGCGGTAGGTCTACCGGGCTCCAAGTGGGGCGCACCTGGTGCATTTGGGGTGGAGGACAGAGGCCACGTGGCTGAAGCTGAAGGAGACAGAGGAGCTCAGAGAGGCCAGATGGCGTGGGCCGCGCAAGCTGCTGGAAGACCCCGCTTCTCCACTGAGGGCTTGTAGCCCGCAGGGTTTTAAGCAGAGGACACACGCTCTGACTTCTGCGGTGTTTTTTGTTTGTTTGCTTTAATATTTTACTTTAGTATAGTTTTTGGTTGCAGCAGAGGTACAGAGAGAGTAGTACAATTTCCATCCATCTCTCAGCCAGCTTCCCCTTTGGTTAACACCTGACATTACCACGCTTCGTTTGTCACAAGTAAGGGCCCAATACTGGCTCGTGACAATTAACCAAACTGCACAGTTTACTCAGATTTCACGAGTTTTCCCCGAACGTCCTGTTTCTGTCCCAGGCGCCCATCCAGGAGCCCACATTGCATCCAGTTGTCACGTCTCCTCAGGCGCCTCTAGACTCTGATGGGTTCTCAGACTTCTCGTGTTTTCAACAACCTTGACAGATTTGAGCAGTGCCGCTCAGGTCTTTTGTAGAATGGCCCTCGATTGGGATATTTTTATGTTATGAAAACACTTTATTTGGATTTTGTATTATAAAAAATTTCAAATGTACAGAAAAGTAGAGAAAAATAGTATAACACTGTGTATTCCTTACCTAGATTTAATGATTTTTTAAATGATTTAATGATTTTTTAAATTTATTTTTGAGACGTAGGTTTACAGAAAATGTACTTTCATGCAGAAAGTGCAGAGTTCCCATATATCCCCTCCCACACACAGGTGTCCCTATTATTAGTACTTTTCATCAGTGTGGTACCTTTGTTACAACTGATGAAACTGTATTATCATAATTGTACTATTGATTATAGCCCATGGTTTACACTGGTGTTCACTGTTTGTGCTGTACAGTTCTATGATTTTTTTTTAAATTTTTAGTTTCAGAACATATACAGAACCTAAAATTTCCTCCTTTTAACCCTTTTCAAATATATGATTCAGTGGTAATTACATTCACCACGTTGTGCTGCCATCACCACCATCCACTGCCCAAACTTTTTGCTCAACTGGGATTTGTCTGATGTTCTTCTCATGGTTAGGTTAAGACCACAGAGCAAAAGTGTCCTTCTCACCACATCACCTCGGGGGCACCTGCTACCGACATGGCTTATCACTGATCACCTGGCTGAGGCAGGGTTTGCCAGGTGCGCCCCTTTCCATTCTCTACCCTTTGGAAGCAGGTCACCAAGCGCAGCCCACACTCAAGTGCATGTGCAGGGGTGACTTCTGTTTTAAAAGGAGCATCCCAGCTTATGCCTCATGTTAGGAGGTTACCACGGCAACCCAGGCCAGTGACGATGGTGGCTGGGAGCAGGGTAGCAGAGAAGGTAGTCAGGAGCCATCAGATTCTACATGTGCTAATGCCATATATTCAACTCATGACATTATTCTGTTGGATTGGATGTGGGGAGTAAGAGAAAGAATGGGGTCAAAGATGACCAGAAGGCTTTGGCTCGGAGCAACTGCACCTTGGTTTTGCCCTCGACGGAGCCTGGGAAGGCTGGTGGAGGAGAGCATTTTGGGGGGAAGATCGGGGGTTTGGTCTTGGAAGTGTTAGATTCCAATAAATATCAGACAGCCAAGTGGAGACAGCTAGAGAGACGAGCCTAGAGTATGAGGAAGGTCTGGGCTAGAGGGAGACGCCTGGGTGTCACAGGCAGAGGCGGGGTGAAATCGCCGAGGGGGTGAGTACAGGATGAAGAGGAGCAGGCCCAGGACAGGGCCCCAGCACGCCCTGACGTCAGGGGAGCAGAGGAGCCAGCCAGGGAGGAGCCAAACACTGGCAGGGCCAAGGGCTGAGAGCCGACCCTCAAGAGCAGCGCCGGGGACGCTGCGGCCAAAGCCTGAGCGTGGGCTAAAGAGGGAACCGAGACGGGGGCACTGAAGTTTTCTGCAAAAGGAGCAAAGAAGCGAGAAGTGGGCTCAAGACAAGGTCTGTTTGTCAAGATGGGAGAAATCACAGCAGCACGTTCCTCTGCTCATGGGAATGACTGCAGAGGACGGTGACACCTGTCCCCTTGTCTATGTGCAGGTAATGGCCTTTCACCAGAGTCCCTCCAACCCCAAAGGGGCCAAAGCCCAGGAAGCAGGGAGGGGATCGCTGGGGCCAAGCCTGAGGAGGTCCTCCAGGAAGCCCCAGAGCCGCAGAGGGTCCCGGGGAGACAGCCCTGTTCCGGCAGTGGAAGGGCAGCTGTTAGGAGATAAAAACAGCTCGCAAGGCCTGGAGCCAGGGCTGGGGCTGGTGTAACAGGAGCTGCACTGGAAACAACTGTCATGGTGACAGGGAAAAAGAGGGGTGCTCATGCAGCCCTGCCCACCCCATCAGCCTTGAGAAGATGGGAGAAGCACCCCATTCCCCTCCTCCGAGTCCTGGTGGGATGGCACTGAAAGCCTAGGATACTTTGGAACCACTGCCCCCCAGGGTTCTCCAGCCAGGGCCTTCAAACCCTGAGACTGTACCCTAAATGCTGTTTGCTCGTGCTTACCCATGCTTTTTCTGGGAGAGAGGAGCCACAGATTTCCTTTCAAGGGGTCTATATCCTCAGGGAGGACCAACCAGGAGCCCAGGGCACCCCGAAATGCATCCTGTTCCCCCACTCCAATCCCAGAATCTGCTTGCCCAATCCCAGACACTGCAGACAGAGGAAAAAAACAACCAAGGAGCCACTCTGTCATCAGCTTGAGTTTTGTCCCACTGAACCTCCTAAGTGGCTGCAAATCCTCGGGATCTGGGTCACTCGCCGGGTCTCTGTTTCCATGCAGTCTGGATGCTGACAGCCAGGAGAGCCAATGGCATCGCCACGTTCCCCCAGTTCCCCCAGCGTGGCTGCGAGGGAGACAGGCAGGGAGACTGGGGGAGTGTGCATACGCATGTTTTTATGCCTGTGTGTATAGGTGTGCAACTGGTGTGTGTTTCCATGTGTCATATGTGCCCAAGCAGGCCTGGGCAATGTGTGTGTGTGTGTGTGTAATGTGTGTGTGTAAATGGCAAGTGACTGTGCCCAGGAAGGACTGGGAGGGTAAGTGAGCTTGTGTACTTGCATATGTGCATACGTATACAAACACACATAATTACATATGTGTGCAAGTGGAGGTGTGTGTGTCTATGTGTGTGCAGAGCTAGGGGGCAGGTAGGAGCAAGGAGATAAATAGAGCTTGGAGGGGACATGTGTCTCCTGCCCCCAACTTCTCAGAATAAACATTGAGGATCTGTCAGAAATGTGGTCAAATGCTCTGAAGGACATGAAATCAGCTACAGAGTGAAAATGCATTTTCTGAGAAATCCACATAAACCACTGTAGCCGTGCTGCAATATGCACAAACAGGGGCTCAGAGAGGCTATGGATTTGCCCAAGGTCACACAGCAGTGAGGCAGATGGTGGGAATGGATACAAACCCTAGTTCTCCTTACCCCTTCCACTTAGAATCGATGCCCAAGGAGGGGATCTCTCTCCCTCTCTCTCTGCCCTGTGACACCACTGAGGGTTCAGGTTTCCAGGCTCTGCTCCACCCTTTTCTGGTTTGGGGACTGTGGCCGGAAGCTGGGCTGTGACCCCAGCTCCCCCGAACCTCCCTCCAGGCAGGACCACCACCACCTGACACATTCAGTAAGGGCCACGCTGAAGCCCCTGTCCTCCCTGGCACCGTCAAACAGTGGGGGAGTGCTACCCAGAGCTGCCGGACAAAGCTCCAGGCTCCTGGAAAGGGCCTCCAGGGTCCCTGCACCTCCTCCCCAATGGGGAAGAACAGCCAGGCCCGGCCCCCTGGGGCCCCAACGCCAGCCCCAGCTCAGTGTTGTGCAGCCCCCCTCACGCCGTGGCCTCGGCTCAAGTGGTCAGTGGAATGAACGTGGAGCTTTGCCAAAATGAGTTTGAGATCTGGCCGTGCCACGTACTAGCCAGCTGTGAGATCCTGTGTAAACTACTGAACCTCTCTGAGCCTCCGTTTCTACGTCTGTAGAACGCCGTGCTGATGCTGGCTCTGACTCCTGCCCTCTCTGGGCTGCTGTGAAAGGACACAGTCAGAGTCTGGCTTCACTCCAGCTCCGGGGGATCCACCCATGCCATGCGCCTCCCGCTGGGCCCCATGCCTCTTCTCCCCACGGGGAGGGAGCCGCGGATCAAGGCGTCTCTGGCTCTGGGCTCCCAAAGGGGCTGGGGCCTCCTGCATGAGATCCCAACTGCCCCTGGCATGGGGAAGGTGAGGAGCAGGACAGGTGCTGCTGGTCAGCGAGAGTTTAAGTACCGCCGACACTTCCCCCATCCCAGGAGGGAGGCAATATTACCCATCAGCCACTGGGGACGTCTCCCCACAGTACAGTCGTGAATTAAACATGCAGCCTAATGAGTTGATTTTATTAGTTTGCAAGCGCATTGAGAACGCGTTATCAAAATAAACATCAGTTCCTTTCACCCCCGCTGCAGCCTCTTCAAACCGGGAAGGTAAAACACAGACACAGGACAGCCACAACAACCACTCTGCAAGTTGACCCCGAAAGTCCTGCCACCCCTCACCCTGACCCTTTGGCCCTACTGGGGCAGAGGTAGGAGGAGAAGCCAAGGGAAGGGGTTTGGTTGCCCTGGACGAGAGATCACTCCTCCAGAAAGCTTTCCCCAGTCCCAGGCTGGCCCACGTGCCCCACCTGTTTTCCTAGCACTTGATTGAAATATCATATTGAAATTGTCCCATTACTCCTCCCGGTCCCTCCAGAGTGCTCCTGCAAGCCATTCTCATGATAAGAGCATACGGGGTACTTATTGTACACCAGCCCCTGCTACCTTGTGTCCTTTGATGTTCCACTGACCCTATGGGGGTAGGGAATATGATCCCCATTTTACAGAAGATGACACTGAGGTTCAGAGAGTCCTGTCACCTGTTCAAGGTCATTCTGGATAACAGGAGATGCATGCCCAGCCTGATCCCACCGTTCAAGGGTCTGCTTCTACGGACTCCTTGGCCCCATTCAGTCTTGCATATGGTTTCATGGCAGCATGAGGGATTTTAGTTACTCAGAAATGAGACTTTCTCCCACAGAGTTAAATGAGGGCTGGGTTAAAGAGAGCAATGCTGGTTTTCCCTGAAAAAGATCTCCATAACCATCTGGCTGGACAGCGGGGGCAGGAGATGGACAAGCTGACCTTTGGGGGAACTCACCCTCCCAGCACACAGCCCTCTCTGGCTCCAAGCCTTGTCTCCTGGGAGACGCCAAAGAGTCACCTGCTCCCCTCTCCCTAGCCCCCTCTCTTCCCCTTTCCCCCTCTGGATCCCCCCTGGCCCCAGGCCCCTGGGGAGAAATGGTTCCAGGCTGGCGGAATTAGCCACGAAGCCAGCAGGACAGGGACCACATTGTCACGCTCTGCCATCCGTGCTCCCTCTGGAAAGGATGTTCTAATCCTATTTCATCTGTTTTCCATGGCTGTCAGCTGTTTGCAGGCATTTGGGAGGCAGGTTTCTGAAATCGGAGCCATTGTGCAGCCCTGCGGCCCACCGGCCCTCCCCCACAGGCATGTGCTCTTCCCGGACCCCTTTGTGGGCTGATCAACCCCCTCCAATGGCATCTCACCCCCTCCCCAGCTGCTCCACCTTTCCTTCTATTTTTGGCCCTTAGCAAGACTGAGCTGGAATGTAACCACCAAGCCCCCTGCTGAGAGGGGGCGGGACCCTTGGATTCCACAGGGAATGAGTTAGCTCAATTTCAGCTACTTTCTGCAAGCTAGGGTGGAGAGAAAGGGGGTCTCTGAGAAGTAAAGGCCCCAGTACTTCTTAATTCATCCTCCCTAGTGCAGCCAGAGAGATCCACCTAATTAAACAAAATCAAAGGAAAAGAAAGAAATCGCTGTCCGCACCCCCTGGGTGACAAGATACAGAAGATAGAGCCCGGCTCTCTGAGATTGCCCAGCCTTCCTCTCTCCCCTCCTGCCCCGTACTTTACGCTCAACTGCGTCTAGTTTCCCAAGCGGCTCCCCTGCCCGGTTCAGGCCTCTCGGCCTTTCTTTGCTCTTGCTGTTCCCTGGGCCTGCAATGCCCTTCCCCCTCTTCATCTGCCTGGTTTTCATGGTTCTCGTCCACCTTCAGGATCACTCCTCCAGAAAGCTTTTCCCAATCCCAGGCTGGCCTGTTTTCCTAGGGGACCCTGGGGTACATTTTTCTTAGCACTTGATTGAAATTACCCGACTTTTACCTTATCTTCCACCTAGACTAGACTGTGAGTCCTTTGAGATCAGAGAAAGACACTTGTGAGGGCTGCCCCTAAGTTGTGAGAGTCACGTGTGGCAGAGAATAAGTGCTCGATAAAAGTTAGCCCCCTGTCGTTTTCGTTCTTGTTCCTATTTCTACAGCAACTAGGAAAAGGTCTAGAGGAATAGATACTCAATAGATGTAACCGAGGGTTAAGAACTAACAAATAGTTATGATTACTAAAGCATAATACAGATGCCTTTATATTACAAGATACCTGAACTTACTGAAGCTGGCTAGAGTGGTCCCACCCCCTCCAAGTAGCTCACTCTAGACTTAGCCTCACCCTTGGCTATGCTTAATATTGAGATGGTGATTCTGGGTGGAGCTCAGCCTTGGTTATGCTTAATAATGAGATGGTGATTCTGGGTGGAGCTCAGCCTTGGCTAAGCTTAATATTGAGGTGGTGATTCTGGGTGGAGCTCAGCCTTGGTTATGCTTAATATTGAGATGGTGATTCTGGGTGGAGCTCAGCCTTGGCTATGCTTAATATTGAGATGGTGATTCTAGGTGGAGCTCAGCCTTGGCTATGCTTAATATTGAGATGGTGATTCTAGGTGGAGCTCAGCCTTGGCTATGCTTAATAATGAGATGGTGATTCTAGAGGGAGCTCAGCCTTGGCTATGCTTAATATTGAGATGGTGATTCTGGGTGGAGCTCAGCCTTGGCTATGCTTAATA
>JAQZBX010092250.1:0-12295 GCA_029593785.1 Cabassous unicinctus
TTTGACTATATCACTGCATTCGATTTCCTAGCATCTTGTTTAAAATGTTTGCATCTGTGTTCATGAATAAGGTTTGTCTGAAATTTTCCTTTCTCATACTATCTCTGTCTGGTTTTAGTATCAAGGTTTGTTGCCTAAAATAATGAGTTAGAAAATAATCCCTCTGTTTTTATTCTCTAGAAGAGTTCCTATAAGATTGGAATGATCTGTTGCTTAAGAGTTTCATAGTCTTCTCAAGTAAAAACCATCTGGGCCTGGTTTTTTCTTTGTGAAAAGTATTTTTCCCTACTGATTTGTTTCTGTATGTATGTGTGTTAGTTTTAGCAAGATACATTTTTCTAGGCATTTGTCCATTTTCAAATGTAATGATATAAAGTTATTTATATTACTCTCTTATTATCTTATTTTTAAATCTCTGATGTATCTGTTGTTATACACCCCTTTTCAATTGTGGTATTATTTGTGTTCTTTAGAACTGTTTCATGAGAGATTATTTATTGATTTATTTTACTTTTTAAAAGTCTTCAAAGAACCAACTTTTTACTTTGCTAATTCTTTAATTATTTCCTTCCTTTTACTTTTTTGGGTTTATTCTGTTATGTTTTCCTAATTTCTTAAATTGGATGTTTAGTTCATTAATTTGCAGCCTTCTTTTCTAATATAAATATTTAAGGATATGTTTCTTGATTTAATTGTATGTAATATTTTCTTCATCATCCAGTTCTAAATATTTTGGTTTTATTCCCACCGCGAATTCTACTTTGACCTACAGGTTACTTAGAAGAGTATGTAAAATTCCCCAAACTTAAGGTGATTTTTAAAATGTATCTTTTTTTGTTGACTTTTAACTCAATTACATTGTAGTCAAAGCACATGGCATGTATGATATTGATCTTAGATATTTGTTAGGACTAGCTTTATAACTAGGGTTGAAGATTACACCTGCTGTCTTGGTGTAAATATTAATGATTCCCTTTTCATTCCCAAAATTGTCTCAATTTAGATGTTTAATTATATGGTCACCCTATTTTTTGTCCAGTACAAAGTCCATTATTGTAATTTGTCTAATATTAATATAGAAAATGCAACTTTCTTTTGGTCAGTATTTGCCTAGTTTATCTTTTTCCTGCCAATAGAGATCTAATCAAGGATCATGGATTGCATTCTGTTGTCATGTCTCCTTATTCCCCTTTAATCTAGAACAGTTGTCTAATCTTCTCTTTAATTACACTGACACTTTAAAAATCTCCAGGCAAGTTGTTTTACAGAATGTCCTTTGATTTCTAATGTCTTACTGTTTTTTCATAATTAGATTCAGGTTGAATATTTCAGGTAGGAATACTATATAGATGAGGTTGTGTCCTTAATAAATCACATCAGAAGTTGTGTGATGTTGGTTTGCCCCATTATTGAGGATGTTGAGTTTGACTACTTGGTTAAAATCATGTCCACCAAATTTCTCTACTGGAAAGATACCTTTAACCTTTTATAATTAATAAGTAATTTGTTGCATAATAATATAAGTCCATGTAAAAATCCGTTTTCTAAGCAATATTGAACCAATAGTTTTAGCATCTATTGATGATTTTTGCCTGAATCAATTATTACTATGATGGTTACAAAATTATCTAGCAATCTCTTTTTCTTACCAATTCTTCCACTCCCCAATATTTGATTTCAAGTAATATCTTTTTTTTTTATGAGGTACAATTGCACTCGGGACCTTATACATGTGAAGCAGGTGCTCAACCACTGAGCAACACCCACTCCCACTGAAGTAATATCTTTTTATTACTAGTTAATAACCATAAGGCAATCAACAAACTTATTTCACCTTCGTTCTTTAGTTTTTTATATACTATCATTTTTTCCCTTTTAAATGTTTTATTTTTTATTTTTTGACTTTATTTTGTACATTTAATAATTGAAAATATAAACAATTAAAAACTAAAAAGTAAACATTGATGAATAAATATATACATTTCTCAACTAAATGCACTGGATACATATAAAGATTTTTTTTAATCAAACAATATGTTACACAATATATTTGGTTCATAGCAACACAATCATACAGTATTTGTCCTTTTGTGTCTGGCTTGCTTCACTCAACATAATGTCCTCCAGGTTCATCCATGTTGTCATATACTTTACGACTTCATTTCTTCTTACAGCTGCATAATATTCCATCGTATGAATAGACCACAGTATGTTTATCCATTCATCTGTTGATGGACACCTGGGTTGTTTCCAATTTTTGACAATGGTGAATAATGTTGCTATGAACATCGGTGGGCAGATGTCTGTTCATGTCACTGCTCTCAGTTCTTCTGGGTATATACCCAGTAGTGGTATTTCCGGGTCACGTGGCAAGTCTATATTCAACTTCTTTAGGAACTGCCAAACAGTCTTCCACAGGGGCTGTACCATTCTGCATTCCCACCAACAGTGAATAAGTGTTCCTATCTCTCCACATCCTCTCCAACACTCTCTCATCATTTTGAAAATATTGTGTACTCTCTCATGGCTTCTATTATTGGGAGGAGAAGTTTTCTGCCCATCTAATTGTCATTCCTTTGTAAGTGATCTGACTTTTCTTAGGAAATGAAAGACAAGATTTGAAAAATAATGAAATTTTAAAACGAAAATAAGATTATTTTTAAAAAGCCTTAATGGACAGATTAAACCCAAAATTTGATATAGATATTGAGAAAATGAGTGGAGTATAAGATAGATCTGAAGAAATTACTCAGCATGCAACAGAGAAAGGAGATGGAAAATATGAAAGAGGTGTGAATATTCTTGCTGACCTGATTTTGTGATAATCAGGGTAAGCTAAACATTCGCTATATTAGAAACCATTCATGTGTCCCCAGACCTAGTTTTTCTCCCTAGGTCTGTTTTTCAGAAGGCTGGTGATAATCTAAGCCTGATTTATTATATGACCATCCTGTATGGGAAAAGACTGTAACTCTAGGTATCTTTGGTCAATCTTAAGAGAGATAGCAGGGAGACGAATGTAGCTCAAATGGTTGGGTGTCCTATCCCATATGGAGGGACCTGGATTCGATCCCTGGGACCTCCCGGTAAAAATTTAAAAAAAGAAAAATATAGAAGGTGCATGGGCCGCCAGGCCCTGTGAGCAGGTGCGCCATCAGGCCCCGTGCGTGGGTGCGCTGCCGTGTCCCACATGCGGGTGAGCCGCCAGGCCCCATGAGCCACGCAGCAAGATGATGACATAATAGGAGAGTGACACAAGGGAGAGCCAAGACAAGACATGCTGAAAAAACAGGAACTAAGGTGGCGCAGGTGGTAGGATGTCTCTCTCCCACATTGGAGGTTCTGAGGATCAAATACCAGTGAAGACAGGAGGAGAAGGATGAGAAGAGAGGGCAGGAAATGGACACAGATCGTTGTCCAGAGAATGGACACAAAAACAGCAAAAACGGGGTGTGTGTTTGTGTGTGTGAGTAAAAATGGATAAAAGTAAGTAAATAAATAAATCCTTAAAATAAAAAGTATAGGGGAGTAAGATACGGCCTATAGTTAGTAATAATACTTTGACGATGCGCTTTCATAATTTGTTAACAAATGTTTCACAACAATGCAAAGTATTTTGGTGGGGTGATGTGTGGGAGCCCTGTATGTTGTTATACATGTTTGTTTTGTAAGTTCACAATGCTTACTGGACACTTATAGTTTATGTATGTTCATGTATGAATGATATACTTCAATAAATTGTTTAAAAAAATGAAAATATGAAAGAGGTCATGAGGTATCATGAAAGAATAAAAAGCAAATCATACATTAATCTGGAGTCCCAAGAGACAACAGAGAGAATGAGAGGCAATAGCTAGGAAGAAAATGGCAGATAATTTCTCAGAATTTGAAACACATGAATCCTTAGAGATATACACAAGGTATGATAAATAAGAAAGAAATCCACACCCTGACACATTATAGTGAAATTTCAGAACACCAAATACAAAGAGAAGGTCTTTCAAGCCACCAGAGAGAAAAGCCACACTCTGGTTAACAGCTGAATGGCTCCCCATAACCTATGTTTCAAATGCTCAGACTAGGATTCGTGAACTATTTTTGTAACATAGCCCCATTCTATGGCCCCTTGTGAAAGACACAAGCCTTTCACTCTAAGCTGATTCACGACTGTCCCCTGGACACTCCTGAGCCTTTTTTCATATGTTGAATGTCCCGCATCCTCAAAACTAACTTCTAAAAGCTGACAAAGCTCAACTTCTGGCCTATTTCTCCAAGAGGTCTTGATCAGAGGTTCCCCTTAGCTGAGCTTATGCAGCACTTGTTTAGTTCAAAGCTTGTGATGTGGCCTTTCTGTTCACTAGCAGCAGAGGATTGCTGGCAAAGCTCACCAGGTAGAGCTAGACCTTAAATATCTCTCTCACTCAGACCAAAGTTTAAAAATCTGTTGGGGTTATAGCACCTCTTTATAAAGGAGGTGTTTTTTGGGATAGCTAAATCTGCCAAAGGGGGTCTGAGTAGGCTGTCAGTGTGGGAAATGGGGTCAGCCTGTATTCCTGGCTGGGAAAAGAAAAGTGGCATAGACATATCTGCTTTACAGTTTGCCAAGACTCCCAAAGGCAGGTGTCTGTGGTGCTGCTAAAGTCATCCCTGCTGTCTCTGACTATTGCCCATGGTCACCAAGGCCTGATGCCTGGCATCTTACAATTTTATTTGTTATGTGTGGGTATTTGGTCTACCCCGTGAGACAGGTGTCTGTCTTAATGTGCTTTATAACTTCTATTGCCCCAGACATTTGTTTCTGTGCTGAACAAGTGCTCAATACGTGACTGGTGGGTGGGTTAATTGAGAATCCCTTAAGAATCTTTGTGTTCTGGGGCTGTATTAGTCAGCCAAAGGGGTGCTAATGTGAAATACCAAAAATGGGTTGGTCTTTATAAAGGGTGTTTATTTGGGATAGAAGTCCACAGTTACCAGGCCATAAAGCATAAGTTTCTTCCCTCACCAAAGTCCATTGTCACATGTTGGAGCAAGACAGCTGCCGACGTTTGCCAAGGTTCAGGCTTCTGGGGTTCCTCTCTTGCTGGGGCTGCGTTTCTCTCCGGGCTTAGCTCCTGTTCCCTCCACAAGGTCAGCTGTAGACGATCAGGCGAACGGCTTGCTTTTCTTCTCCTGGGGCCTTCTTTCCATCATCAAAGCTGCTTCTCAAAGACTGCTTCCCAAAACTGTTCTTGCCATGCCTTTTATATTTGATTCCCCACCCACCAAGGGGTGGGGCTCAACACCCTAATCATAACCTAATCATGCCCAGATTAACAGATCAGTTTACAAGCATGATCCAATTATATTTTTGGAATTCATAATTCAATCAAATTGGCCAACGGTTACAGGGGCCTACAGTGGGCTCTGACCTGCTGGGAATTTTTAGCTAAGCTGTACAACTTTTACTCTAGTCACTGCCTCCACCACCACCATCTTGTGTGTGGTAAACTGCAATCGTCTTCTCCACTGATCCCCCTCCTTTCAATTCATTCTTCACACAGCTGTCAAGTGATCTTTTTAAAAGATGAGAGAGTCAGGCTATATCACTCTTTTGCTTAAAAATCTCCTCTTGCCTCTGTGATGATTAAGTTCATGTGTCAACTTGGCCAGGTTATGGTCTCCAGTTGTTTGGTCTAGCAAGCACTGGCTTGGCTGTTACCGTGAGGATATTTCATGGACTTAAATCATCAGTGAGTTGATGGCATCTATGGCTGATTATATCTACAATCAACTGAGGAGATTGCCTTCAGCAATGAGAGAAATCTCATCCACTCGGTTGAAGGATTTAAAAGGAAAAGTGATGATTTCAGCAGTCAGAAGAGAGAACATCCATCTCTACTTCAGCCAGCCAGCTTCTCCTGGGGAATTCATCAAAAACCTGCATCAGAGTTCCCAGCTTGTGGCCTGCTCTATGGTATTTAGACTTGCCTATCCCCACAGTCTTGTGACACAATTCATATAAAAAAATTCAAAATGTTTAATATATATATATCCTGCTAGCTCTGTTTCCCTAGTGAACCCCAATCAATACAGCCTGCCATAGCATTTAAATTGAAATCCAAACTTCTTGCTCTGGTCTATACAATCCTGCAGGATATGAACCCTCTCATTGTAGTTTCTTCTTTTCCTCTTCCTCACTATGATCTGGCCACCTGGGCTTTCCCCAGTTCATCAAACATCCTGTGCTCTTTCCCATCTCATGACCTTTGACCTTGTTCTTCCTTATGTCTAGAATGGTCTTTCTCAGTTTTTCCTGGGACTGGCTAAATGGACTCCCCTACTTACTCTCTAGTTTGCAGTGCCAATCATAAGCAATATATTTACTTGTATATGTCAATCTTTGTGGAAGGAGGTGTGTGTGGGGGGTGAGGGTGGTATGGAAGCTCTGAGCGCGCTGCCCTAGAAAACCAAGGCGTGGACACCATCTTGGCGCCGAATGCCGCAACCAATCAGGAGCGGACACCTTTGCAGCTACCACAGCCAATCGGCTGCTGACATCTGTAGCAATCTCTCCTTGCCATGTGCTTCAAGATGGCCACCGCAGTTCGGCACCGCCCCTTTCTAGCATATACCTTATATGGACATAAACCCATCTCAACCAATCAGAATCCGCCCAGTATGCCTTACCCTTCCCCCATTTCACTCCACCCCTCCCGCTCTTTATAAATATCAGAGCCCGCCTAGTAAAGTTAGACTTGGAAGCCCAGCCTTGTCTCCAGAGTGTGCGATAGTCTCCGTGTTCGTTACTCATTGTCCGCTGGTAACCGGGAAGTGTCCGTCTCCCCACTCTCGTCTGTGGTTCGAAACGCAGACCCCGACCTTTGGCTCGCTGTGCTCGGGGACACCTGAGCCCAGTGGGCTGCAACCCCCCTCCCTTCGTCCCCCAGCCGCCCGATCGCGAAGGGAACCGCCCCGGGGGTGGCGATCGGTGGCGGCGGCAAACAGTGGCGGTGGTCGGCGGTGGTCGGCAATCGGCAGCAGAGCCTGCGGAATCACGCCGACAAATCTTCACAACTAGAATCTAAGCTCCACCACAGCAGGGCACATGTTTCATCCTGTTCATTGTATCTCTAGTGCATTATGTAGGCTTCATAATTATTGGTGGGAAGCATGTTGGATGCTTCTCTGGGCCCAGTAGCAGAACATTTTTCTTAGCTTCAGGGGAACCCAAAGCACAGCAGAATCACTAGAGCTGCACCTCTGGCCCAAGCCAGCTCGGCTCCCAACCATCCAGTCTGCTATTAGATTTTAAATTGACCCCAGGAGCCAAAAGTTGTTGACATGCAGAGCTAGCAACAGTTTACCTCCATAAATAAGACTCCCTGTTGCTCCCAGTATTAACTCTGGCTTCAGACACTTCCACTTCAATTAAAACTTGGCACATTTCAAAGTACCTCTGAACGGCGGGGCACTGATTGAATTTGAGGTGCCAGGAAGCTAAATGGAAAATATAATAGTAAAACCACTAGTCCTTTTATATGGCAGCTAAAAGCCTGAACAAACGACTATTACACTTGCGTTAACATTCCATTCTGTTCCAAATTCATTTGGAATCATTATAGTAACTTACAGTGCTTTTAACCTGCCCCATTAGGCAAGAGCATTCCAGTCTATGGTGCTCTTGATTGGAGGTTGCAGTTTGCCAAGCAGCAGCACTGTTTGTACATAATGTGGGTCAAGTTGACAAAATTTATAAATGTTGCAAATAATGTTTGAATTATTCAAATGGTTGTTTGCATGTATTTTCAAATATTATTCAGACCTCCAAACAGTATGTAATTATATTTTAAATGCTCCCTTTTGATCATATAAATTACGGTATACCTGTTCATTGAATTACTGTCCAGACATTTTTTTTAAAAAGGTGGTGAATCATTATGCAAGATTATTGATAAGTGACAACATCAAGTCACAGAGCATTAGGGATAACATCTCTGTGTGTATGTGTGTGTAAATGTATTTTTCTTGTGAGCAAGGACTATTTCTGGGAAGAGACCTAGGATCATCCCTGGGAAGTGGAAAGTCTAAGACGATAATTACTAACCCGTCAGATAGTTGCTCTCTGCAGGCATTATACAAGTGATTTTAATTTATCTCTCATTTACAGACTAGGAAACTGAGGCCAGGAGAAGTAAAGTTACTCAATTTCAGTTTCCTATACTATTTTTTAAATAAAAATTATATTTTATATCTATTATATTAAAATATAAAAATATTTTAAAATTATATTTTATGTCTACATAATATCTATCATAAAAAACAAACATGATAATATTTTTAAATCTTCTCTTCATTTTGGTTTTGAAAGCTGAGAGGGGCAGCACACATTTTCAGTTCCAAGTTCTATTAGGACAGTGAGTGAAAACCCAGGTTTTTTGCCTTTTTTCTGCATGCAGCCTTGCCTGTAGAAGGCAGCAAATAAGCCTCTGGGGCAGGGGTTCTTAACAAGGGGTCTGTACTTTTCCAAGTTGTCCTATACGCAAGTACATGTTTTTATTTAAAAAAAATTTTTTTTAACAATTTATTGCAGTATATCATTCATACATGAAATACATAAACTATAAGTGTTCAGTAAACATCATGATCTTACAAAACAAACTTGCATAACATCATACAGGGCTCCCACACGTCACCCCCCACCCCAAACACCCTGCATTGTTGTGAAACACTTGTCAACAAATCATGAAAAAGCATCGTCAAAGTATTACTACTAACTACAGTCTGTATCTTTCTCTCCTATACGTTTTTTTAAGGATTTATTTATTTATTTATTTACTTTTATCCATTCCACACACACACCCCGCCGTTTTTGCTGTTTCTGTGTCCATTCTCTGGGCAACTCTCTGTGTCCATTTCCTGCCCTCTCTTCTCATCCTTCTCCTCCTGTCTTCACTGGGATTCAATCCTCGGAATCTCCAATATGGGAGAGAGGAGTCCTACCGCCTGCGCCACCTTAGTTCCTGGTTTTTTGGCGCATCTCATCTTGGCTCTCCCTTGTGTCACTCTCCTGTTACATCATCATCTTGCTGCGTGGCTCGCAGGGCCTGGTGGCTCACCCACGGACGGGGCCTGACATTACACCGGCTCACATGGCCTGGCGGCTCACCTGTGGATGGGCCTGGTGGCCCACACGCCTTCTATATTTTTCCTTTTTAAAATTTTTACCGGGAGGTCTCGGGGGTCGAACCCAGGTCCCTCCATATGGGAGATGCACACCCAACCACCCGAGCCACATCTGCCCCCCCTGCTATCTCTCTTAAGGTTGACCAAAGATACCTAGAGTTACAGTCTTTTCCCATACAGGATGGTCATATAATAAATCAGGCATAGTTTATCACCAGCATTCTGAAAACCAGACCTAGGGAGAAAAACTAGTTCTGGGGACACATGCATGGTTTCTAATATAGTGAATGTTTAGCCTACTCTGGTTATCACAAATCAGGACAGCAAGAATATTTGCAACCTTCCTTGCATTTTCATAGGACAGCCTGGAGTCCATTGTGTGTGTGTATGTGTGTGTGTGTATCTGTTTCATACCTTTGGGACTCTGGTTGCTCTTCCTTCTGCCTGAAATGCCCCTCCTACCTCTCTTCACATGGATGACTGTTACTTAATCTTGGAGATTGAGCTCAATTGTCACCAAGTCAACCCCAAGCTGGGCGAATGCTTTCACAGCACCAGGGTGTACCTCCATCCTAGCTTATTATAGTCCCATGATCTGTTAATGTCATTCCCTCCCCCCCCCCCCCCCCCCGCACGCAGATCTTTCAGGATGGGGCCCAGGCCTGGCTCCCCTGCCGTCCCTCAGAGTCTACCTAGGTGTCAGCAGGTGCTCATTGAAGGTTTGTGGCATTCATCCTTGGCCTCCAGGTGGCATCTTTGTTGTGTAATGGTAAGATTCCCATTGTTCAGACGCATTACATAAGTGACAGAGCTTGTCGTTTGCCACTTACCTGAGGCTCATCTGCAAGAAGCTGTCATTGAAACGGCTTCCAGGATGGAAGAAATCACTTCTAGAATTTAACTTCCAAGCTTGCAGCCTGGACCATTCAAACTGATCACAGGGAACTACTGGAGCACCCATGCCCCCTGTGCTAAATCCAGATGGGTGTGTTTACTAGGCTGAGAAAGGTTCATCTCTTTGGCCCCAGAAATGTCTGTTATCCACTTTAGAGGAAAATAAAAAATAGGGAAGTATAGTCAGTGAGGCTCAATTATATTTCCCTTATAGAAGGTGTTTTCAAAACAAGGTAGGAGGTGGTCTTAGTTTCCTAGGACTGCCGTCACAAAGTACAATACCTCAGAGATATTGCAGGTTTAGTTCCAGATCATCACAACAAAGCGAATATCACAATAAAGTGAGTTACGTGATTTTTTTTTTTCCCCCAGTAGACATTTAAGTTATGTTTAGGGGAGCTGGTGTAGCTCAGTGGTTAAGCATCTGCTTCACATGTTTGAGGTCCTGGGTTCAATTCCCGGTACCACCTTAAAAAAAAAAAAAAGTAATGTTTATAGTGTAGTGTATTAAGTGTGAAATAGCATTATGTCTTAAAAACAATGTACATGCCTTAATTTAAAATACTTTATTGCTTAAAAAAAAAATGCTAACCATCCCTTGAGTCTTCAGTGAGTTGTAATCTCTTTTCTGGTGGAGGGTCTTACCTCAATGTTGATGGCTGCTGACCAATCAGGGTGGTGGTTGCTGAAGGTCGGGGTGGCTGTGGCAATTTCTTAAGACAACAATGAAATTTGTGACATCAGTTGACTCTTCCTTTCACAAAATATTTCTCTTATAGCATATGATGATGTTTGACATAATTTTTCCTTCAGTAGGACTTGTTTCAAAATCAGACCCTGCTGCTGTTTTATCAACTAAGTTTATGTAATATTCTAAATCCTTTGTTGTCATTTGAACAATGTCCATAGTACCGTCACCAAGAATAGATTCCATCTCAAGAAACCTCTTTCTTTACTCATCCATAAGAAGCAACTCCTCATCCATTCAAGTTTTATCATGAGATTATACCAATTCAGTCACATCTTCAGGCTCCATTTTTAATTCTACTTCTCTTGCTCTTTCTACCACATCTGCAGTTACTTTCTCCACTGAAGTCTTGAATCCTTCAAAGTCATCCATGAGAGTTGAAAACAACTTCTTCCAAACTCCTATCAATATTGATATTTTTAACCTTCTCCCATGAACCATGAATGTTTTTAATGGCATCTAGAATGGTGACTCCTTTCCAGAATACTTTAAATTGACTTTTCCCAGATCCATCAGAAGAATCACCGTCTATGGCAGTGTGGCAGTTCAATATTATTTATAATCTCCAAAAAAGATACATTGATTATGTTTGTAAACTGGTCTGTTCCTCTGGGCATGATACCCTTTGATTGATTTATATTCAAAGGTTTTATGTTTACTTGATTAAATCAAGATTAGGGCTTTGGTTCAGCCATGTCATTAGGGCATGCAGGGTTGAGTCCCCGCCCCCTTGCTGGGCTATATAAACAGATGCTCAATCAAGAACACAGAAGTAGATACACAGAGAAGATACGTAGAGGAAGAAAGACAGCTCTATAGACACAGCAGAGGCCCTGGGAAGAGAGATGAGCCATTCACCTGATAGTTTGCAGCTGAAGAGAACAGAGCAGCTGAGCCCAGAAAGAAACGAGCCCCAGAGGAAGAGAAACAAACCCTATGCCACCCTACAGCTGAGATTAAAAGCTGGGACCACAGAGACTTAAGAGGAAAGAGGATGTATTTATATATCATTTTACAAATATTGGTATGTATTGTGAAAAATTTGATTTCTACCCACAATAAAAAAAAAAAATTAAAAAAAAAAAAAAAAAGAGGAAGGCTGAACCCTTGCAAACATTGCCCGCCATCTTGTTTCAAAACGTGACAAAATACTTTGGGTGAAGAAGTACATCTTATGGTACCTTGAGTTGGACTCTTTAGGGCCTTGTAACTGTAAGCTTTTACCCCAAATAAATACCCTTTATAAAAGCCAACAGATTTCTGGTACCCCTTTGGCTGACTAATACAGGTAGCAATAGCTTTAGGAAATGTATTTCTTAAATAATATGACTTGAAAGTTAAAATATCTCCTTTATCCGTGGGCTGCAGAATGGATATTGTGTTAGCAGGCATGAAAACAACATCCATCTTATTGTGTAACTTCATCAGAGATCTTGGGTGACAAGGTGCATTGTCAATGAGCAGTCATATTTTGAAAGAATCTTTTATTCC
>JAQZBX010092251.1:0-12294 GCA_029593785.1 Cabassous unicinctus
TAAATAAATAAATCTTTAAAAAAAAAAAAAAAGGAATACTAGCATTGTGATGATACTTCACTAGGGAGGAAAATTTTAGTTGTTCATAGAAAAATTCTGAAATATTCCAAAAAGAAAACCCTCAGAAAAACAACAACACTATTTGATTACTAACTCACTGCCATAAGACTTTAAGTAAAGCAACAGCTTTATTTATTAAATTCCAAAGTACAAACATGAATAATGTGAAGAGTTTAAAATTCCAGACCAAGGGCTGGTGAATATGGAAAGGAAGAAAACAGGGTATTACCTTCTTTTGTGGCAGGTGGATGATCAAGATGACACAGACATTCTGTTTCCTTCTTCCTCGGGTTGTAGATAAGGCAGACACGGCCGAGGCAGGGACGTCGTAACTTTCCCAGTCAAGTCTCAGAAAACACAGAATTTGAACTCACCTGCCTATTGTCTTTTTTTTTCCATGAATAGCCCCCAAATCCATTCTCTTGCCATTTATATTCTGAAGCAAGTAACCTGAAATTTAAAAGAATATGGTGTCACAGTTCTTATGAAACAGAAAGCAAGAATATAAGGTCAATTAGGTACACTGTGGGAGATACCACTACGTTCAAATTGAGCTAGCATTTCTTGCCATCCTTCACCTGTCTCTCTCCTTGTCTCTCTCTCACTTGTGTGCCTGTGGGTTTGTGTGTGTTTATGTTTATCTTTTTTTTAAAGTTTTATTTATTTATTATATCTTCTCCCCTCCCCCGCCATTGTTTGCACTTGCTGTCTGCTCCCTGTGTCTGTTTGTTGTGTGCTTGTCTTCTTTTTAGGAGGCAGCGGGAACCAAAACTGGGACCTCTCATGTGGGAAGAAGGCATCTAATTGCTTGAGCCACTTCTGCTCCCTGCTTGTTCTGACTCTCATTGTGTTTCCTTGTTTTGTCTCTTTGTTGCGTCATCTCATTGTGTCAGCTCGCTGTCTTGCTTGTCTTCTTTAGGAGCACTGGGAACTGAACCCAGGACCTCCCTTGTGGTAGGTGGGCACCCAACTGCTTGAGCCACATCCGCTTCCCTGTATGTTTACCTTTATTTCCACATGTTCCCATGAAGCTCAGCCCACAAAGCTTAAGACAGAATTGACTGTACCCTGTTGCTCACTCAACGATTGTGTGCAGAATCCTACCATTCCAGAAGCACTGGGAAAGGGTTAAAAAGAAGACGGAGTCTGCAAATTGTAGGTGCTTACATTACAATGGAGGAAAAGAGCATATCAAAGTGCAAACAATTTGAAATCATATTAAAAGCTTTGTGAAAACAAGTACAGGTTGATAGGGAAAAGCCTGAGTATTTGAAAGGGGACTCGTGATGGATTTAGTTAAATCAGGAAAAACATAAAATGTCTGGTATAATGAAAACAAATCTTCTTTTAAAATAGTCATAAATTACCCTGTCTGAGAATTAGAAAGGAATCTCAGGGGGCCAGAGGTAAAGGCGAAAGCAAATATTTGTCATCAGGGGCAAGGGCAGGCTCTTTGAGACATTTGTCGATACCTTACCCAGTTTCTGTAGATCAAACGCAACCTCGTGGCCCAGAGGCCCAGACGCTTGGAAGTGGTTTCTTTGGCATGGAGGAGAGAGTCTTCTCTGGTGGGCTGCATTTTCCAGCTGGAATTCAAAGAAAGGGTGCTGCTTAGCTCTTGTAGGACAGCACAAGGGTCCACAGCTCTGGCATGACTGAGAACTGTAAAGGAACAAGAAAGGTACCAACTTGGAAACAGAAGCATCTTGATATTGACTGATTGACTGGTGTCCCATCATGTGTGATATCCTTAGTTACTGGATGGGATTTTGTACCCTGAGCTAATATGGGAGTCATAGGTCTTTAAACTCTGAGAACTTTATCACAGAATCACTAGAGCTTTTACTTCATGCAAGTTTTTTTTAAACACCTTGTTAAATATCTCAGAGCCTCGTGATCTTCTTTTTATGTTTTTAAATATATTTTACTTCTGTGGCCAGAGCTATTTGGAAGGAACTTTGTGGAGAAAACTGTCTATAATTTGGTAAGTATAAAGGCCTGCTTTTAGATTGGCAGTACTGGGTAAAGTTGACCTCATTCTTCAACTTCTGTTTTTTAATATGCCAGTGAGGACTGGTAGTAACAACAATAGCTATTCTTTATTGAGACTTTGCTAAGCACTTTTATGCAGCATCCATTTAATTCTCACAGCAGTCCTAATGAGGTATGCAGTATCACCCATGATGAAACCGTGGCCGAGGCAGGTTAAGGAAGCTGGCCAAGGTCATACAGTGACTCCACTGGGATTTGAATTCAGGACAGCCTACTCTATCCTGTCTGCCATCAACAAGGAGGTTTTGGCATTTAATTAGAATACCTTTCAACTGTTTTGAGCATGTTAGAAAATAAAGCAATATATAGATAGATGTGCATTATTTTTATGTTCCTTTTTTCCATTTCTTCCATATAATACAAAGAATCTTTGTTCTTAACTCTAATTTATAGTGTAATTTCCATTATGTATTGCTTGCCCACAGCTCCTCCATGTTCTTAAAAGTACACAATGTACTTGGAGTTATACAACTCACACAGCAGTCTGATCCCCGCTCCGTCTCCATAGCACACCTGAACATGACAGCAGGAGCAAGAGGAGAGTGGGATTGAGGCAGATTTACCTTGCTTCCATGTTTTTGGCTTGTTCCCATCTTTGTTTATCTGTGCTAAAAAGGTTTGGTGGAAAAAAGTTGGCTTTCATCTCAGAGGAAGCATGATTGTGTCAGTGGTTCAGATGTCAGTACCCTGGAGGACAGAACAATGTGTTTAATTGTTCTATGGCCAACATGGCATGACTGCAGAGTGCCAGGTCCCTCAGTAGTTATAAGGACAAAGTCGAATTGGGAAGAAATGTCTGTCCAGGCCCATCTGAGCTTCAGAATCAGGAGTGGCAGAGTTTTGAGACAGACCAAGGGGAACAAAGAATATTTAAAAGACATATCTCAAAACATTAATGATAATAATAACAATAATAATAAATTCTAAAGTCTGACTGACATAAAAGGATTTCAGAAGGTAAGAGAGGGGATTTCAATAGTGTGGGAAAGCAGAAATGTTGTCAATATTCAGAGGTCATCTCAACTCAAACCAGGCTAAGCTCATTGTGGTGGAGAGGACACTTGGGTAGTTAAGGTGAGAAATGGCCTCTGGGACTTGTGAATTTGAAATGGGTGATGTATGGAGGCAAGGGTGCTGTGGAGCTGTGGCTCTGCAGAAAAGAGGGCAGGTGCTTCTGCTGGAGAAGAAAGGCTAGGACATAACAAGATTTCATTTTTCTTTCACAGTCCTTCCTCTGACCTGGGCATGGGCCACCTCACCTGCCTTAGCAAACTCCACTCTGGGTAAAACCCTTGCAAGGGACTTGACACAGCATTCAGCCATTGCTAATGAGGTTTCAGGGGTGTTGTTGGAACATAAATAAAGGATTAAAGGTACACCCCTTTTAATCTACCCCTCCCTTCCATAAGCCTTAGTCATGGGTTGCTGCAGGTGTGTGGCCACAGGAGACCATCTATGCCTAAGGCTCTCAGTGGAGATAGGTATTTAAGAGGCTTTACTTTTACATCCGAGCAGGCAAATTGGGCATGTAACAATGGGGACCAATTATTGCACAATAGAGCATCCCCGATGAAACAGAGAGAGTATGATGTTTAATATGCAATGGATGACACCATCTTTTCCTAAACAATGAAAACATTTCCATACTAGAGAATTCCGTACTTAAAGTTTCAATTGTTTGTGAAAGTGATAGGTACTATAATTTCATCCAAGGTTTTCAAACGAATATATGGGATATAGAACGTTTCCAAGTTTTCAAGATTTTATAAACCCTTTTCTTTGAAAGTTGAATTTTGTTGGTTTCTATTTTATTTTCAGTTCAAACAATTAAAATGTTGAAGACCTAAAACATTTTTTAAAAAGGCGATCCTATTGACAGGTCTTGTCCAGTCATCCTGAATTGAACGTGAATCCTGAATTGAGAATCTTCATTTCCCTCAAGATTCTTAAAGTCCATTGATTTATCTTCCAACAGAAATCGCTGTCTACTCAGAACATTTTATGGAGAAAAAAGTAAGACCCAGAGAGGTTAAGGGATTTGATCCAAGATCATAAAATGAAAGAAATGGATGGTCAGTGGAGAACTTACTGAAAATTTCTTCTAATAATTAAAATTAAAAGGCCCTGAGGCCTCTGCCCCAATCAAAATGGAGTATGAGGTGCTTCATGGATCCATCCCCCTCTAGAAGCCTTGAAAAACCATCAATAACTGGCAGAATTATCTTTCTCAAATCTCTAGAAAACAGTTAAAGGCCTGCATAACAGAGTAAGAGTGGGATCACGAAAAAAGGTGACTTAAAAGCTGTAGGAACTCATGGTGCCCTGACTGTCCCCCCAACTCCCACCCCTTACCAGTGGTTGATGCTCCTAGTGCAGTTATCTGGTCCCAGTTCTGGAGGGTGCAGAGTAACCCTTGTGCACATACTTGGAGCATGTATGTCAGGCCCAAGTCTTTCTGGCGGTGGTCTGAGAGACTCGTTGTCCCAGAACTTGTTGTGGGTAGAACACAGCTCACTGAACTCTCCTACAGAATGCTGTGGGAGAACAGTCAAGTCATGCTGCTTGGGGCAAGGGATTGCTGGCTATTGGACATGGACCCTAAGGAAACTGTTTCCTCAGAAAGCTAGGAAAGGGGGGGGACATTCGGAACAGTGTAAAACGGGAATTCCTTGGACCTGGAGCTCTTCTCTAAGCACATTGCATGGATAAGCCCTGAAGGAAAGCACTTGCACAGGTCAATTAGCAAAGCCTGAGAAATATGATTTCTTTTTCTTTTTCTTCTCCTTCTTCTTCTTCCTCCTGACATTCCAAGGAATGCTCTATCATAACACTAGCTGTATACAAGTTTAAGGAACAGATACTCCAGAGTCAAATTCCAGTGATAACACATTAAAATAACAAAATGTCCAGGTTTTAACAAAAGGTTACAAAACCTACAAAGGTACAGGAAGTGATGGCCCAGGCAAAGAAGAAGATTAAAGCCTTAGAAACAATCAGTGGAAGATCAGACCTGAGACATACCAGACAGATTTTAAAAAATAGTCCTAAATATATTCAAGCTGCTAAAGGAAAATAGGGACAAAGAACTAAAGAAAATTCAGAAATCAATGGATGAACACAAAGAGAATATCAATAGAGAGATGAAAATTATGAAAAGGAACCAGAGTAGAAGACCATAGTAAGAAAAATAAAAAATTCCCTAGAGAGCTGAAACAGCAGATTGAAGCTGCCAAAGGAAAGAATCAGAGAACTTGAAGATAACACAATTTAAATTATCCAGTCTGAGAAGGAGGAAAAAAAAAATGAAGAAAAGTGAACAGAACCTGAGGAACCTGTGGGACACCATCAAACTTACCAATATATGCATTGTGGGAGTCCCAGAAGGAAAAGAAAGAGAGAAAGGGGCAGAGAGAATAGAATATTCAAATAAATAATGACAGAACACTTTCTAAATTTAACAAAAGATGTGAATATACATATCCAAGGCACTCAAACTCCCTACAGGATAAACCCAAATAGACCCAGACCAAGGCATATTATAATCATACTGTTAAATGCCAGCATTAAAGAGAGAATTCTGAAAGCCACAAGAGAGAAACAACACATGACCTACAAGGATTAGGTGCTGCATTCTCATAAAAAATCAGAGGGAAGAAGTCAATGGGATGACATATTTAAAGTGTTGAGAGCAAATAATTGTCAATTAAGAACTCTATATCTGGCAAAACTGCCTTTCAAAAATGAGGCAGAGATTAAGACAGTCCCGATAAACAAAAGCTGAGAGAGTTTGTTACCACTAGACCAGCCCTATAAGAGATTCTAAAGAGTTTTGCAGGTTGAAAGGAAATAACAATAGACAACAGATTGAGCCACTTGAAGAAATAAAAATCTCTGGTGAGGATTAAAGACAGGGATAAATATAAATGTCATTGCTATTGTATTTTTGGTTTGTAACTCAATTTTTTACTTCCTACAGAATCTAAAAGGCAAATGCATAAAATGTAGTGATCAATCAATGGCTTTAAATTAATAATGTTTAAATATGTTATTGTGACAAGAACTACATAAAGGTGGGCGGACAGAAGGATATAGGAGCATAGTTTGTGTATATTGAAGTTAATTTGGTATCAGAGCAAATGAGATTGTTACAGACAAGATGTTGAAGTTAAGCCCCATGGTAACTACAGAGAAAATATCAGATACTATGCCAGCTCATAGAGATAGAAATTAGACTACAGGTTTCCATGATTGGGTGGCAGAGGAAAGGTGGATTTAATGCAAAATGGGTTTTGGGTTTCTGCTTGGGGAGATGGGAAAGTTTCAGTGATGGAAGGTAGTCAGGGTACTGCAAATTGTGAATGTGATTAATCCCATTGAATAGTATACTTGGGAATGGTGCAGAAGGGAAATTTTATTTTCTTTATATGTTCCCACAATTTAAAAAGAATAGCTATTGAAGAGATGACAATTAAATGCAATACATGATTTTGGATGGGATCTATCAAGGGAGAAGAAAAGGGACATAATTGAGAATATGAAAAAATTGGAACATAAACTGTGCAAGCTTTATATTAATGTTAACTAGCTTGAAGTTGATAACTACTTAAGGTGGTTATATAAATGAATATTCTTGTTTTTAGGAATAGTACAAAACAGTAACAAGTGTTCATGGAGCATGATGTATAAAACCTACTGTCAAGTGTTCAGAAAATGGATTGACAAATAGACAGACAGATAGATAGGTTGGAGGATGGATTGATAGAATGTTATTGCAAATGTGGCAAAATGTTAAAATTGGTGGATCTGGGTATCTGGGGGTATAAAGGTATGTTGGAGTTCTGTATGGTGTTTGTATTAGCTTTGTAACTGTCCTTTAAGTTTGAAAGTATTTCAAAATAAAAAGTAAAAAGAGAATGGTTAAAATGAGGTGGGGGGAGGCAATATAAGTGGAAGAGGCAAACTTCAACAAGTACCGTGTTAAAAAAGATATTTCTATTAGAATAATTTGATAAGTTCATATCATATTGTAATGTATTTTTATTGACCAAATTTAGGATGACTTGTTTATCCTAGTTTGGCCAGGACTGTCATGATTTTAGCACTGAAAGTTCTGCATCTCAGGAAATCCCTGAATCCTGGGTAAACTGGACTATTTAGTCACCCTAATTTTGGTCAATCAAAAATATACTACAGACTTGTGGAAGATTGCACCAGAATAGGCAGGCAGGGCTCTATCAACTCATTCACAAAAACAATTCAGGAAGGGCAAAAAGCTGTTTGAGAGACCTGCTTTTGGGCTCTGTAGACAAGGAGAGTGCTGCGCACCCTCCAGGAGGGCATGGAACAGAGAGATGAAGAAGCCAAAACAAAAACTGTGAGTTCCTAGCTGCTACAGCTGGGAACTGACCCATCCCCACTCCCCACCCTCAAGGTGAACAGCCTGGATAAAAACTGTTACTCACTGCAGCAGACAGGGGGAAAAACATCTTCCTCATGTCAATGAATTTGGTAAGCAGAGCTGGCTTTGAATTTCAGCTCTGGCCAGACCAGAATCACAGCCAAGTGGAGGTTGAAAAGAGTCATCTCCATGGAAAGATTCACCAGTGGGCACCATCTGTTGGCCTGTTGGGAAACTGCTAGGAGAAAAATCACTTTCAGATGTCTCTTGTCCCAGTCCCTTGATCTGGTCTGTACTCCATTAGTGAGCCCCTGCCCTGATTTTGATAACTTAAACTAGGTAATGTTAATGACTTAGAATAAATTGAGCCAAAAATCAAAGAAGAGCTGTAAAATAAAACCATTAGGCAAGAGATAGAAATTGATGATCAGAGTAAATTCACCAACATATTTAGATGACTACTAGACATCAGCAAAAAATTACAAACCATACTAAGAAACAGGAAGATATGTTCCAGCCAAGGGAACAAACCAAAAATCCTGATGAGGCACAAGATTTAAGACAACTAATCAATGATAATCACACAAATCTTCTAAATCCACTCAAGAAATTGAAGGACAATATGTCTAAAGAGATAAAGGATATTAAGAAAACACTGGATGAGCATAAGGAACAATTTGAAAGCTTGCAAAGAAAGTAACAGACCTTATAGGAATGAAAGACACAATAGATGAAACTAAAAATACATTAGAGGCATGTAACAACAGATTTGCATTGGTGAAAGATAGAATTAGTGAAATAGAGGACAGAACATCTGAACTTGAAAAGACAACAGAGCAGAAAGAGAAAAGAATGCTAAAAATGGAACAGGGTCTCACAGAATTGAATGACAATGTGAAACACATATGTTATTGGTGTCCAGAGGAGGAAGGGAACAGAAAGGGGGCAAAAAGAATATTTGAGGAAATAATGACTGAAAAATTCTCTAACAAGAGACATGAATATCAATATCCAAGTAGGACACCCCCCCCAACAGAATAAATCTGAATAGACATACTCTGAGACACCTACTATTCAGAACAACAACTACCACAGATAAAGAGAGGATTCTGAAAGCAGCAAGAGAGAAACAATGCATCCATACAAGGGAACCTCAATAAGATTAAGTGCCAATCTCACTTTAAAAACCATGGAGAAGAAAGTGGTATGGTGTATTTAAGGTACTAAAAGAGAAAAAACTGCGAGGCAAGAATTCTTTACTTGGCAAAACTATTTTTTGAAAATGAGGGTGAGTTTAAATTCTTCACAAACAAAAGCTGATTGAATATCTTACCAAAAGACCAGAATTACAAGAGATACCAAAGGGAGTGCTACAGTCAGAAAAGGAAAAACAAGGGTGAGAGACTTGGAGAAGAGTATAGAAATGAAGATTGTTAGGAAGGGCAGCTTAAAGGGAAAAAAAGACAGACAATAGGAAGAAATGACAATGAAAGCCAAAGGATAAAATGGACAAAATTAGTAATGACTTTACAGTAATAACATTTAATGTTTGTGGGTTGAATCCCCCAAATGACATAGACTGACAGAATGGATAAAATAATATGAGCCAACTGTATGCTGTCTACAAGACATTCACTTTTGACATAAGGACACAACCAAGTTGAAAGTGAAAAGTTGGAAAAAGATAGTCCATGCAAATAGTAATCAAAAAATATCTGGAGTAGCAGTACTAATATAGGACAAAATAGATTTTAAATACAAAACTGTTATAAGAGATGAAGAAGGTCATTATATATCAATGAAAGAGGCAACTCACCAAGAAGAAATAAGTATAATAAATATTTATGCAACTAACCTAAGTGCCCCAAGATGCATGAGGCATACATGGGCAAAACTGAAGGGAGAAATAGACAATTCTACAATAATAGTTGGAGACTTCAATACACCACTCTCAGCATTGGATAGAACACTTGGATAGATGATAAATAAGAAAACAGGGAGCTTGAATAATATGATAAATGAACTAGACTTAACAGACTTTTATAGAGCATTACATCCCAAAACAGCAGGATATACATTCATTTTTTTTTTAATTTATTTTTATTTATTTATCTTCCCCTCCTCATTGTTTGTGCTTGCTGTCTGCTCTCTGTGTCCATTTGTTTTGTGCTTGGTCTGCTTGTTTTCTCGTCTTCTCTTTAGGAGGCACCAGGAAGAGAACCTGGGACCTCTCATGTGGGAGAGAGGCACTCAATTGCTTGACCACCTCAACTCCCTGTTTTGTTGTGTCTCTCATTGTCTTTCTTCTTTGTGTCTCTTTGTTGTGTCATCGTGTTGCATCAGCTTGCCGTGCCCGACCTTCGCGCCAGCTTGCTGTCTTGCTTGCCTTCTCAAGGAGGGATGGGAACTGAACCCAGGACCTCACATGTGGTAGGCATATCCTCTTCCCAGGATATACATTCTTTTCAAGTGTTCATGGATCCTTCTCTGGGATAGGCCATATACTATATCAAAAGACAGGTCTCAATAAATGTAAAAAGACTGAAATTATACAAAACACTTTCTCTGATCATAATGGAATGAAGCTGGAAATCAATAACAGACAGAAAAGGACAAATTCACAATTATATGGGGATTAAACAACACACACTTAAATAATCAGTGGGTCAAAGAATAAATAGCAAGAGAAATCAGTAAATATCTTGAGACAAATGAAATTGAGAACACAAAGTATCAAAACCTATGGGACACAGCAAAAGCAATGCTGAGAGGGAAATTTATAGTCCTCAGTGCTTACATTAAAAAAGAAAAAAGAGCTAAAATCAATGACCTAGCTGCACACCTGGTGAAACTAGAAAAAGAACAGCAAATTAATCCCAAACCAAGCAAAAGGAAAGAAATAATAAAGATCAGAGATGAAATAATTGAAATTGAGAACAAAAAAACAGTAGGGAGAATCAATGAAACCAAAGTTAGTTTTTTGAGATCAACAAAATTGACAAACCTTTAGTTAAATTGACAAAGAATAAAAGGAAGAATGCAAATAAATAAAATCAGAAACAAGAGGGGGGATATCACTACTGACCCTGCAGAAATAATAGAGATCATAAGAGGATACTATGAACAACTGTATGCCAAAAAACTAGATAATGTAGATGAAATGGACAAATTCCTAGAAAAATACAAACAATCTACACTGACCCTAGAAGAAGTAGAAGGCCCCAGCAGACAAATCTCAAGTAAAAAGAGATTGAATCAGTCATCAAACACCCCCCAAAGATCGGAAGTCTGGGACCTGATGGTTTCACAAGTGAATTCTACCAATCAACCACAGGCAATCTAATACCAATCTTGCTGAAGCTCTTCCAAAAATTGAACAGGAAATAATGCTATCAAACTCACTATATGAAGCTAACATCACTCTAAAACCAGATTAAGGTACTACGAAAAAAGAAAATTATAGTCCAATACTTCTAATAAATATAGATGCAAAAATCCTCAACAAAATACTTGCAAACTGAATCCAAGAGCACATTAAAAGAATTATATACCACTACCAAGTGGGTTTTATCCCAGATATGCAAGAGTGGTTCAACAAAAGAAAATCAATTACTGTAATAAACCACATTAATAAATTGAAGAAGAAAAATCACATGATCCTCTCAGTTGATACAGAAAAGGCTTTTGACAAAATCCAACATCCTTTCTTGACAAAAGCACTCCAGAAGATAGGAATAGAAGGAAGCTTTCTCAGTACGGTAAAGTTCATATATGAAAAACCCACAGTTGACATTGTACTCAATGGTGAAAGACTGAAAGATTTTCTGCTGAGATCAGGAACAAGAGAAGGATGCCCACTGTTTTCACCGTTATTCAATATTGTTAGAAGTTCTAGATAGAGCAATTAGGCTAGATAAAGAAATAAAAGGCACTCAAATAAGAAAGGAAGAAGTAAAACTTTCACTATTCACTAATACGATCCTATATCTAGAAAATCTTGAAAAATCCATAACAAAGCTACTGGAACTAATAGATGAGTTCAACAAAGTGGCAGTATACAAGATTAATACATATAAATCAATAGTGTTTCTATACACTACTGATGAGCAATCTGAGGAGGAAATCAGAAAAAAATTCCATTTACAACAGCAACTAAAAGAACAAAATATTTAGGAATAAACTTAACCAAGGACATAAAGGACCTAAATTCAGAAAACTACAAAAAATTGCTTAAAAAAAAAAGAAGAAAACTTAAATAAATGGAAGGGCATTCCGTGTTCATGGACTGGATACTAAATATTGTTAAGATGCCAATTCTACCAAAACTGATTTACAGATTCAATGCAATCCTAATAAAAATCCCAACAGCCATTTTTGCCAAAATGGAAAAGCCAATTATCAAATTTATTTGGAAGGGTAAGGAGCCCTTAATAACCAAAAATGTCTTAAAAAATTATAATGAAGTTGGAGGACTTTAACTTCCTGACTTTAAAGCATATTACCTAGCTACAGTGGTAAAAAACAGCATGGTACTGGCCTAAAGATAGGCATATTGACCAATGCAACTGAAAAAAGAACTCAGAAATAGACCCTCACATCTACGGTCAAGCTATTTTTCACAAGGCAGCCAAGCCCTCCCACCTGGGCCAGAACAGGCTGTTCAACAAAAGGTGCTATGAAAACTGGATATCCATAACCAAAAGAAAGAAAGAGGACCCCCATCTCACACCTTATACAAAAATTAACTCAAAATGGGTCAAGGACCTAAATATAAAAGCTACAAC
>JAQZBX010092252.1:0-12293 GCA_029593785.1 Cabassous unicinctus
ACTCACCTTATTGCAATGGTCTGGAACTGAACGTGCAATATCTCCAAGGTATGCCTGTATTTTTTATCATTATCCAAAAAGCAGTGGTTACTTGTAGATCAGGAGTTGACAAACTTTTTTGAAAGACCCAGATAGTAAATAATTTAGGCTTCATGGGCCCACATTATTAGCACATGGGCCTTAAAATGTTTGCCAACCTCTGCTTTAGATCACAAACCTCAGAGAAACTGCCATACTTAGGTCTTTATGAGCTTGTGCCCCTAGGTAAGAATATTCTCACTAAAATAATCTGAACTTAAAAATTTAAACTATAAAATTCGAATTTATCCAAAGACAGTAAGGTAGAAAAAAATACAGCTCTCTTATGGTAAATAAAGCTTTGCTATTTGTCCTCAATAATACTCAAACAGTATTAGAAGAATATATTCTCTTTTATTTGAACCTGTAATTAGCAATATACCCATTAAATATATGTCCCAGAGACTTAAATCTTTGGTCTGTTCATATTCTGATTGAGCCCTGAATCTCAGCAAAGTTGCAGCCAACACCTACTCTCCAGTTCATCAGACTTGCACAGGACAACTAACAAAATAATGATGATGGACAATGCCTATCCCCCCAAAACACAAAGTATCTACAACTGCAAGCAAGACAGTTACATCTATCTGCCCCATGGGATCTAAGTCACCTCTCAGTCAGAAACGGAGTGGGCATCACTATCCCAGGATCCTCAAGATTGAGGAATGAATGGACATAAGGGGGGAGTGTGACTTTGGACTGAAGTAGATTTATTGTTATTCTAGTAATGGAAGAACTTGTAACATTGATATAAAGGCAGTGGTCACAAAAGGTTCTGAGGAAGAATAAGTGGAACATGGAGCATTTTGGGGACATTGGAATTATCCTGCATGACATCGCAATGATGGATACAGGCCATTATACATTTTGTAAAAACCTGTAAAATTGTACGGTGCAAAGTGTAAACCATAATGTAAACTATAGACTAAATGCGTCAATATTTGTACATCAATTGTAACAAATGTGTGACACTAGAGACATTATTAATAGGGGAAAATGTGAGAGGGGAGGGGGTGGATTATATGGGAATCCCCTATATTTTTTGTGTAACTTTTCTATAATCTAAAACTTTAAGAATGAATGGAGGGGGAAGCACGATAAGTGATAGCTATAGACTGAATAAGTAATATGTCTAGCACATACTTGGGCCTATATTTATCAAAATTCTACTATACTAGACTAATCAAAGACAAATTTATTTAAAATCATTACTGCTTTGGAAGAAGCATTTGCCATTTTTCCTTTTTCTCAAGAAATGAGCTATGAATCTGGTTACTTTATAATGTTTGTCTAATATAAGCTATGAATTTTATATCTTTATAATGTTTTGGTTTAGAAAAATGAGAAAGCAACATAAATAAAGAAAAGAAACAGAATTTTTTTTTAAAAAGAAGAAGGATATAAGATAATGAAAACAAAATTTAAACATATTCCTGTCTGGACAAATTCAAGAAGAATCACAGTGTGAAAATTTTCATCTTCAATCCAACCCACCTTAACCTTAAACTCATAGTTTGTCCATACCTACAATATCTTTTCATATACATCCATTTTTAAAGATAAAGAAATTTCTTTAAAAAATGCCATTCTGAGCATGACAAACATCTATCACATGTCGAATTGACATTCAAAATATTGATGGATGGTGATGAGAATGAAATGTCAGAAAGTATTCCCTTAATAGTTATCAGAGAATGTCTTTTTAACTAGGAAAGAGAAATCATTTTATGCTTTCAGAACACCATGATTAGTTAGTGGAGGCCCACATTTATTAGATATGACCTAAACAAGTAGAATGCCTGATTTGGAGCCAATTTTGACATGCTGTCCAATCATTCATAATTCTGAAGAAAGAGGATGCACTTTTTATACATTATGTATAAACTAACTGAACAATTGGAATATGACTCCCTCTAAGTTGTTACCTTGACTTTTCTGAAATTCTACCTATTCATGTGTAGTATTGACGTACTGATAAATAATTTAGCAATTCTGAGACAAAAATTTGATTCATGCTTCTTAATTCCAAGTAGGTTGGGCCTTTTTACTTTAGCAGGATGATTATAGAAGGAAAGAAATATGATTTTGCTGGGAAGTATGAGTAAGGCTGAGACCTTTATCTTTGAATCTGTCAAACCGTTTGGTCTCAGATAATATCATTTGTATACGTGGTTTATTATTTTTGTTTTACTTCTTTTTTCCACTTTTTACAAAAAACAATTTATAAGATACCTGAGTATAATTTCAATATGAGTCGCAAACACACATTCCAAAGCAGGAACTGCATGATACAATTTTACAAAGTCCTGAACAGAAAGTTTCCAATACCTTTTTGTGCTCCTCGGAGACCTGATGTACTCATTACTCAAAAGCATTTTGGTGTAGACTTGTATTTTTAGCAAGTGGAGAAATATTAATTGCACATTATCTTTTCAAAGGGAGTTTGTAATCTAATGCTTTCAATATTATTAATTTCTTCTTAGCTTATTAATTGCTGTAATTGTGAAAAATTCCTCTGGGTCAAATACTAAATAAACTAAGTGCTAATTTAATATGGAAAGGCAAACAAAAGCTTTAGATGCTGTTTTCTTCTTCTCATCTGGGAAGGTACACAGTTAAATGAGTTTCAATCTTCTTCATTTTCTGTTTTTCTTGTATTTAGTAAAATGCATTTTTCCAGCAAATTTTAATTACTCATCAAGTAGATGTAATGCCCTATGTTGCTCCAGGTATATTAAGTAATACCAAGGTGGATCAGACTTGGTCTCTATTTTCAAAATGCTTAGCTCTAGTAAGGAGGACAATCAAAACATCCAAAATAGTATTAAAATAAAGCAAATCTATCATTTGAAATATTATAAACAAACAAAATGGTTTCTATCTTGGTATTCACTGGATATCTTGCTTTTGTATGGGGATTGAACCGCTATTACCTAAAGGTGTCCTATATAGCTTTCTTGTTACACATGTGACAAGATGTGTAACAAGACATCTTAAAATTAGCTTAAAATTAACTGCTAATGTATGAAGGAGGCACTCAGGTACACAGCAAGAAATTTGTGAGCTATAAATAGTCAAACAACCCAAGACAATTATGAAAATGGAAGATTATTAGACATGTCTTTGCAAACCTGCCAAATTTCTAGGATAAAGCATTCAATCTCTTTAAAGGTTTGCTAATGCTAAATTTTACAGGTAATTTGCATAGATAAGGAAGTTGCTATTTTATGATTCCCTTTTATTTATTAAAATACTTTATTTTTATGATAAACTTTCTCTGATGTGGAATGTGGTATGATTATACATTTTGGGAGCAATTAAAGCGCTACACCATCATTGTGGTGAATCCTAGACAGAACCATAAACAAACAGCTTAGTTTTCTGTGGGAGACAAGGATGTACATGTTTGATTAATGGTTGGCATCGATGACACCTGGAATCCAAATGGTTGGAATCATACCTCAGGAAATGCTTCAAGGACAAGAGGAAGCACCACCTGAAGCAACACAGATGCTGATAACTGAGAAAGAGCTGCATCTGGAATTAAAACTGTGAATAAAGGAAGTAGCTGAATTTAAATAGAAACCAGAGGGCAGAATGCAGAGCAGGAAAAAGGCTAAAAAAGAACAAAAGCATTGGGCCTAGCAAGCAGCACCTGCTCTTATGAATCATCCTCTATCTCTTCCACTTAAGAGTTTCTCTCTGTGGCAGGTTTCCCTTCAGTCTCTCCTCCAACGAATGAAGTTCTTCAATCATTCTCTTCTCTTCCCTCTATGGACTCTTTGTTTGTCTTTCTACCTCTCTCTTCCTTTCTTCCTCCTTTCTTTTTTCTTTCTGGAGGATGAGTGCCGTATTTCCAAATACACAGACACACATACAATTTAGAGGTATTTAAAAACATTCTGGGTATTTCTGGATACTGATAACATTTTAGTTCATCAATATTCACTTATCAAGAGGGCCTCTTATTGTGAGCCCCATGTAGGCATGGTGGTCATTACTGGATTTCCAAAGAAACAGAGGTCACAGTCACTCATCAAGTCTCACATTCAGGTGTCTTTCAAAGGCTCAGTTTATTTGTATCTGAAATGGAACTGTATTGATCAGAGTTCTCCAGGGAAACAGAATCTGTAGGGCAGGCCACAAGTGGGAAACTCGATGATGATAACATTGAATTCTCCAAGAGAAGCCGAATGCCTGAAGTAGAGATAAAAATTCTTCTTTCTGATTGCTGAAATCCTCACTTCTCAACTTTAAGGCTCCCAACTTATTGGATGAGGAGATTTCTTTCATTTTTGAAAGCAATCTCCTTTGTTGATTGTAGATGTAATCAGCCATATATGCAGTCAACAGACTAATGATTTAAATCCATTCATAAAATACTCTCACAGTAACCATCAGGCTAGTCCTTGCTTGACCAAAGATTGGACACTGTAACTGAGTTGAGTTGACACATGAAATTAACCATCCCAGGAGATGGCACTATAATAAAAGTGTGGAAATTTATCTCACTCAGAGCCGAGATTCCGAAATCACTACTTATGAAGAAATTGTTTTATGTATGTTTTTTAAAAAAGTTTTTTGTTCTTTTAATATGTTGTCAAAATTATGTTCTGATGTAGTTTAGACATATATTTTCCAAACCTCAAAGATTTGTATCAAAAAGGAAAAAAAAGTGCATGATTCTACCTGTGATGGTTACTGAGGAAACAGAACAATATAAAGTTATTTTGTATGACTCTCAGCTAAGCTGTTGATTTGAAGGCACAAAACTTGAAGAAGTTTTCTTCAGAAAGTAAAGACACAGACGGGTCCACATGGAGAGAAACTGCACTCTTACAAAAAGACACACAATCACAAATATTCACATAGCTGGTGAGAGGACGTACGACGTAGCCATGATCTCTTGTCAGCCTCATGTGTAAAAAGTGTTGAAGGAGGAGTTAGGAAGAGTCAAGAGAACAAATGTTAGTAAGGCTGGTTAAGTGAGAAAGCCTTTGTCAGTGAAAAGATCTTTGAGCAAGCAAGTTAAACCTTGTAGCAAGTGAAGTTCTAGAATCAATGAATTGGACAAGCTTCAAGAAGACCCATGGTGACTTAGTTCTTAGTTTTAATTAGGGTCATTCTGTACTATTTTATTGATAACAGTTAAGGATTTATGTTTTTTTATAGCTATTTTATAGAACATTCTATTACCTATATTATAATATATAAAGAATTACGATTATCATGATTTATTTTCTCCACCATTGAAAGTCAAGCTCACTCAGAGGATTATTATCTACTAGGAGACAGCATACTTTGAGGGTAGTTAGGCAGGGGAGGGGCAGGCAGGGATTTCCCAAGCATTGGCTGTGCAAAACTCAATCTATTTGTTCAGTCTGTTATTAATTTAACAAAAATTTATTTAAGCTTCTGTCCTAGGCACTAGGGATACCACAATAATAAAGAAAAACACAGTTCCTTCCCATATAGAGAGGGAGAGAGAAAATTAAATTGCAATCACTGTAAGAAGGGACATTCACAATGAAGGCCTAATTCTCCTTTGGGTGGTCAGAGAGCGAGCTTAATGTTTGGGCAACGGGTTGCAATGTGAGGCAATGAAAGTGTTTTAAGCAAGGGAGCGGCATGATCAGATGTGCAATTTAGAAAGATGTTTCTGGCTGCAATGTGGATAATAGGATGGAGGATGATAATCAGGGAAGCAGGGTTATCACTTAGGAGACTTTTATAGTTTTCCAGACACTTGATGGTAATAACCTGCCCTAGCATAGTGAGAGTAGATAAGGAGAGAAACGAACAGATTCAACAATGTTTAGGAGTAAATCAAGAAGCTTGGGTAATTTATTAGATGTGAAAGGTGAAGGAAGGAAAGGACTCAAGAATGATATTCAGGTTTTGGGGGCCCACGAATAGATGATCAATCAAAGATATTCAGTAAGTAATTGGATCTCTGATCTGAGAGCAAAAATAGAGACAATGGAGTAGCCAGTATTGCGATGGCACTATGAAGTGCTGTGTGTGATAAATAATAAGTTAGAAAGCAGCACAAGTGTTTTGGTGATCGCTAATGGGAACAAGAAGGCAAATAAATAGAAATACCCCAGGATTTAAAATTGTTGGTTTCAAAGAAAATCCACCATAAAACAATTCATTTGTTTAAATTTTAAATTATGGAAACTATTAATCTGATATGTGTATTCCCTCAATGGGAATATGAATCGCAAAGAAAAACATACTTTTTCTAATCACTTTTTTCCATTTTTTATTTATTTTAACATAATGTCATAAAACAATGTATATTGTCAATCTTAAATGATTTCATTATAACAGGAATTCCCTATGGGAAACCACCAAGTATTTATACAAAAACCACTCCTGCTCTCTAGTAGGCCCAAGGGAGTTCCATAATAACCACATGTAAGCAGTTCATAGAACAATGAGTTCGAGAGATGAAGACAAGTCCTGACATAGTTATTGTAAGTTGTCCTGATTGAAATCTTCCCTGGGCCAGTGAGGAGCAATTATAGGAAATAAGTTTTAGAGAAAATGGCTTAATTAAATTTCTTTTAAGTCATTTACCATTAGTCTGTTCTAACATTTACTTTTTACTCATCCTCAGTTTGTCCATGACTTCCTGGTGTTTACCTTTGGCCCATATTTCTTTTGAACTCTAGACAAATTGGATGGATGATATTTTGAGATATGATTTAAAGTTTTTTCCTTAAAAGTTTTGCTCTTCCACCAATACAGTCATAATAATTTATTACCTCAGGGGAGGGATGACGCAACAGAAAGCAGAAGTAAATCTTGGGTATTTTGGATTTAAAAGCCTATCCTTCAAGGGAGTATAGGGAAGAACTCAAAACATAAAATATGGCTTTAGAAGGATATATGATTAGTCAAAGGTCACAAGATTTTCATTCTGGAGACTAGAGTAAGTATTTCTGTGCTGGGAAAGAAAATGAGTCAGAGGAGAAGCAAACATAGCTGAGATATTGATAGGTCTCTGAGAGACACCTCCTCCTTTCCCCATTCACCCCATCACACTTAAGGCAGGACCGAACCCCAAGCAGAGTTTGGAACCCTAGAATAGAGAGAACCTGTTTCCCAAACCCTCTCCAGACTTAAACTGCTGTATATCAACACTTACTAAAAAGTAACAGTAATTAAAATAGTGAGGTAGAGGCTCAAGAACTGACCAATATAGAGCAATGAAATAGAACAGAAATGCCAGAAAATATTGCATATGGAGACACTTGATAAGACAGTGTTGGTACAGCAGTTAATTGGGGAAAGGACACTTTGTAACACAATTGATGGTTCAAATAATTATCAACAATGGAAAAAAATGAGACTTGACTCCTATCTCACAGCAAAAAGTCAATTCTGGGTGGATTATTGATCTAATGTGAAAGGTTATACAATAAAAACTTTTAAAAGCTAATATAGGAGAATTACTTTATGACCTTGGGCTTAGGGCAAGGAAAGAGTTCTTAAATAATAAATAAAAATCACTAACCATAAAGAAACGGCATAGCCACAATTTCACAAATGACCTTGGCAGACTCTAGAAAGGGCTGTTAGCTGCTACTCAGGCTTTTCCTATCCATTGGGTACACGTATAGGAATCACTGTTGGAAAAGACATCTTCCAATAAACACCACTGTAGCAGCTATTGAGACAGATTCTTTGAAGACCTCCTGAGCTCATTCTCTGTAGTCAAGGCTGACTTTGCAGATTCAGGGACAGAGGTAACTATTTCATATCTCTAAGGGAAACACCTTAAAGTCACTTGAAGAGAGAATTTGGGAAAGGGGAAGCCTAATATTCTGAGATCCAGGAAACCTGTGCTCTATGCTGTTTCTCTGCAAGCTTAGAAATTCAGTATATCTGGACTTCGTTTGTTTGGGGGATAACAGTGTTATAATAATTTATGCTTGACTATATAAAGGATGTGGTACAGATGAATCTAATTGTAAAGATTTGTGAATTCTTCATAGAAAAAAATTTCACAGTAAATCTAACAATGTCATGCTTAAAAAATGTTTTATATTCTATATGCTTTCAGGATATAAAGATTAGTTATATAATCCTTCCATCTTCTAGTAGGATTTATGCCTGAATCATTCTACTTAAATTGATTGCTCTAAGTAATCCCTCAGATACCTGTACTTTGACTTATTTCTTAAAGAACAGAACCATTATAGCTCAAGGATAATTTTTTTGGCAGAAGAGAGTTTAAAAGTAGTATCTTGCTCAAATGGGTTAAATTTGAAGTACAGTGAATAAAATTTGACAAAAATCCATTAAAATAAGATGAGATTATTCAACACTATATTGGAAGTACTAGCAAGTATGATAAGGAAGAAAAAGAAATAAAGATACAATGTTTTCAATTTCAGATGACATGATTTTATCTTTAGAATATCCAAAAGAATGTTAATTGAATTATTATAATTGATTAGTGGGTTTAACAAGTTTGCTGGACATAAAGTTAATATTGGCAAAAATTAATTGTAGAAAAGACCCAGGATGGCGACAGAGTAGGAAGCTTTAACAATTAGCTTGATCCACAGGGCAACTAATAATCAGACAGGATCTGTCCGGATCAACTGTTTGGGGGACTCCGGAGACCAGAAGAACACAGTGCACCATCCAGGGAAGAACAGGAAGAGAAGACTGACCATCTGCAATGAAGATTCCTGAGTAGATTCCTCCACGTTGCAGAAGTGGTTGTCCCTCCCCCTCTGGCGAGGTGGGCCACCTCCAACCCACTCCCTGGCTGGAAGAAGAAACTCTGTTTTCCAAAACCAGGGGAGGGGTAGTGGCCTGGCACCAGCTACAGCTGTTGATTGGCAAATTTGGCTACCTGGATTCCAATCTTGAGCACAGCTGAGGTTTAAACCTGCCCAAGCCACCAAGAAGCCAGCAGCATTTGTGCTGTCTCCACCCTGGCAGGAGTGGAAGCAGGGGTGACTGAAAAACATGCCAGTCCCCCAACCCCGGTCCCTGGGGTGGTAGGGATCAGGTCCAACATGCCCAGTTTGGAAAGCTACAGTTTAGGTCCCCACACCCAGCAGGAGTGGAAATTGGGTGCAATTTGAAAACTTTCTTGGGGCAGAGCAGGCAGATTCACACTGGGCCCCAACACCCCCTGTACAGAGATGAAGCTCACACTCTCGCTGCAGTGTGGACGGATTCACCCAGCCCACCTTGAAGGGCTGCTGCACACTGATCACTTCTGGGCTGAGAGGAAGTACACACTCTTACAGGCAAGATGGGCAGATTCACCCTGTCCACCTTAAAAGGGCTGCCGCACACTTGGCCCTAATGTGTCCCTGGACAGAAAGGAAGCACACACTTTCTCTGGGCAGTATGGGCAGATTCACTCCATCTACCTTAGAAGGGCTGCTACACATTCAGCTCCAATGCCCCCTGGAAGGAGGGGAAGGAGGGGAAGCTTACACTCTTGCTGCCTGCAATGCAGGCAGATTCACTCTGCCCACTTGAACAACTGCTGCACTGTCATCCCCACTCTTTCTCAACACAATGCAGGCAGTCATCTCACCCACCTGGAAGGGTGATGCCCAGCACAGGGGGTGGCAGTTGATCAGAGGACTCAGGTCTCAGGGGCTGGTTGCTGTGCAACAGTTTCATCCTGGGTAGGCTGGCAACCTCGGCCTCAACCACATCCCCACTAGGAGTTAAGTCAGCTGAGAATTAAAGGCACAGAATGACCTTAGGGCACCAGCGAATAGCTGGATAAAGAATGCTGCCTGCTGGGTACTTTAGGGAAGCCTAGACTGAAGGAGACATAAAAGAGAAGATCAGAAGACTTTAGGGTCTCTTCTCCAGAGCACATTGGAATTGATATACACTCCCTTCATAGGTCCCTTGAGCCTGTTTTGACTGGTAAACCAGAGCTGAAGCTTGTCTTCAGGGGGACACGTCTACCATAATTAGCCCTTCAGGAAGTAGCAGCTAGAGAAGACAAAAGGAGTATTAAAAATATACAGAGGCAAATAAAAACAAACAGAACAAACTAGCATTCATGGAAGAGGAACAGAGGAAGTTTTAGCAGAAAGTCAACCAATAACAAAGCATAGGCTAAAGAGAGAAGCTAAACATAGAATAAACACATAAAAAAATCAGATGCCAAGACATCAGCAAAAAATTACAAGCCATACTAAGAAACAAGAAGATATGGTCCAGCCAAAGGAACAAATTCAACCCTCAGACAAAACACAGGATTTGAGAAAACTAATCACATATATCTAAACAAATCTGCTTAATAAATTCAGTGAGATAAAGAGATTAAGGATTTTAAGAAGACACTGGTTAAATGCAAAGAAGAATTTGAAAGTTTGCAAAGAAGAGTAACAGATCTTATGAAAATGAAAGACACAATGGAAGAGATTAAAAATACATTGGAGGCATATAATGGCAGATTTGAATTGTTTGAGGACAGAACAAGTGAGTTGAAGGACAGAGCAACTGAATTTGAAAAGACAGGAGAACAGAAAAAGAATAGAATGGAAAAATGGAACAAAGTCATAGGGAATTGAATGACAAACATATGCACTATAGGCATTATAGGTTCCCAGAATGAGAAGAGAATGGAAAAGGGGCCAAAAAATATTTGAGGAAATAATGACCCAAAATTTTCAAACCCTTATGAAAGACATAAGTATCAATATCCAAGAAAGACAATGCATCCTAAACAGAATAAATTAGAATAGAACTACTCCGAGACACCTACCATTCAGAATGTCAAATGCCAGAGAATTCTGAAAGCAGCAAGAAAAAAACAATTCTTCACATACAAGGGACATTCAATAAGACTAAGTACCAGTTTCTCATCAGAAACCATGAAGGCAAGAAGGTAGTGGTATGATATATTAAAGGTTCTGAAAGAGAAAAACTGCCAGCCAAGAATTCTTTATCCAGCAAAACTGTCCTTCAAAACTGAGGGTGAATTTAAAGTCTTCACAGATAAACAAAAACTAAAAGAGTATGCCACAAATAGACTGATTAACAGGTGATACCAAAGGGAGTGCTGCAACCTGAAAGGAAAAGAGGAGAGAGAGACATGGAGAAGAGTGTAGAAATGAAGGGTAACAAAAAAGATAAAAAGACAGATAATAGTAAGATAGGTCAATGGAAAGTCAAAAGATATAATGGACAAAGTAAGTAATGACTTTATAATAATAACATTAAATGTTAATGGATTGAATTTCCCAATCAAAAGACACAGACTGTATACCTTACATGCAAATACACAAATAGACTGAAAGTAAAAGTTTCTGTGCTTAGCTTCTCTCTTTAGCCTGAAAATAGACTGTATACTTTACATGCAAATACACAAATAGACTGAAAGTAAAATTCCATGCAAACAGTAATCAAAAAAGATCTGGAGTAGCAATACTAATATTATACAAAATAGACTTTAAATACAAAGCTGATATACGAGATGAAGAAGGACATTCACCAAGAAGAAATAACAATTAGTATTTATTCACCTAACCAGGGTGCCCCAAAAAACATGAGGCACACATTTGCAAAACTGAAGAGAGAAATAGATGTCTCTACAATAATACTTGGAGATTTCAATACAACACTCTGATCTTTGAATAAAACAACAGGATAAAGGATCAATAAGGGAACAGAGAACTTGAATAAATGAAGTAGACCTCACAGACATATATAGAACATTGCACCCCAAAACAAGCAGGATATACATTCTTGGTTTGGGATTAGTTTGCTGTTCTTTTTCTATTTCCTTCAGCTGAACTGTTGGGTCTTCAATTTTAGCTCTTTCTTCTTTTTTAATGTAAGCATTGAGGGCCACAAATTTCCCTCTCAGCACTGCCTTTGCTGTGTCCTGTAGGCTTTGATACGTTTCATTCATCTCAAGATATTTACTGAATTCTCTTGCAATTTCTCCTTTGACCCACAGATTATTTAAGAGTGTGTTGTTTAATTTCCATGTATTTGTGAATTTACCCTTTTTCCATCCATTATTGATTTCCAGCTTCATTCCATTATGATCAGAGAAAGTGTTTTATATCATTTCAATCTTTTAAAATTTATTGAGACTCATCTTTTGGCCCATCATATGATCTATCCTAGAGGAGGATCCATGAGTGCTTGAGAAGAATGTATATGCTGCTATTTTGGGGTGTAATGCTCTATAAATATATAGGTATTTTTAT
>JAQZBX010092253.1:0-12294 GCA_029593785.1 Cabassous unicinctus
GGTAAATATGCTTTTCTTCTGTCTTTTTGGCAATGTTTTAGTGGCCCACATAGATTGGCTAGCCTGCCTGCTAATCTAGTTCTATTTCCATTTATATAGCCTTTGGCTATAGCCTTTGGGCTATAATCTCATGCTTTATGCTCTCGGTTTCCCATCTCTCTAAACTTGATCCTCTCCTGGTCTTGCCTGGTTAGATAATCCATTTATCTCCCTCCCCATTGCTGTTATCCTACTTCAAGTGTCCATCATCTTTTTTACTTGAAATGACTTCCTGTCTGGTCTCTCTGTTTCCATTTTACCTCCTTAGAGTCTCTTTTTTCCAAATAGTAGAAAGAGTGATCCTTAAAAAAAAAAAAAATCAGAGAATATTGCTGTTCTGCTTAAAGCCCTCCTTCGTGCTTAGAATAAAAACTTTATTAACTGCCCTTTCCTGTGAGGCCCTGCCTGCTCTGTCCCTTGCTTATACCTTTGTCCTAATCTTTTGCTGTTCTCTCCTCACTCTGCTCCAGCTGCATTGACCTCCTTTTTCCTTCCCAGATATGTCATCCTTGTTCCTGCTTTCATGCCTTTGCACCAGCTGTTTCCTCCTGGAATGCCCTTCCCCAGAACTTGGCATGGCTGGCCCCTTCATGTTGTTCAGTTTCAGATTTCACCTCTCCTAGAGATCTTCTCTGAACTTCTAATATAAAGTAGCTCCTATTTTATTACAGCATTCTTTTATTTATCAACAACAATTAGCAATCTGAAACCATCTTTATATATTTGTTTTTGTTTGTCATTTCTCCTTTCCTTGCTAGAATTTTAAGTTCTTTGAGCTTGTAGATCTTGTCTGTCTTGTCTACCCTGTCTCCATAACACCTAGAACAATGCTCAATAAATATTATTTGAATTAAAAAAAAAAAAGAATCAGTGAATGAATCACTTAGATGGAGAAAAGTACTTTTTAACACCCTGAGGGCCCTGGAACTTTCTCCCTGGCAAGGAAGGAAGGCTCAGTGGCAGAAGCACAAAAACTGTTTCCTAGGCCTGGAAGTATAGAAAGTCAATAATATAAAATATGGTCCCCAGTGAATATAACAATTCAGAAACAAAACAATTTCATGTTGAAGAAAGAGTGAATTATTCAAACAAACTATAATCAGATTAATCCTAAGATAGATAATTTGATCTTCATGCTCCAAAAAGGCACTTGATCGTGATCTTTGTTTTTCATCATTTAAACCATTGCTAGTTGAATATAGTGTAAGAGAAAAAAAAAACTTTTTTCTGTTGCTTTTAGCTTATCATTATCATTAGATTAAACTTTATTATAATGCTATAATTTATGTGTTTTTCTGTAAGTATTTTCAAATTACTAGGCTGTGGGCTAGAAAAGATTATACTATAAGGGAAATATTTTAGTACCTTTTATAAAAATAATGTGTCACAAAGAGTTTTTTATTTTGAAAGGAAAAGGAAAATGTGTTCTTCAAACCTGTAAAAAATTAAAATAGGTCACTATTCAATTGCTAGTGCCACTATGTTGTTTAGTTTATAAACTGTTTTTACTGGCCCCTGAAGATAAAGAAGAATAACCAATCAGAGATTAACAGTATTTTCTAGGAATAGAGGAGAAGCTTACTGCTGCAGTTTTAGAGCTAGTGATTTATGTTAGATGCGTTTAGAATCTGAGTTAAAGTTTCTGTCTGGCTGTTTTCTCTTTCACATAAAAATAGTTTTAGGAAAAAGTGATAGTAAGTCTAATATGATATCTGAGTATTTTAAAAAATCACTATTTCTCAAATTTATTTTCAAATGACAGTTGCCCTTCAAAGTGGCCATCTAAGGACATTTATTCCAACAGAGCTTGTCTGTTAAACTACTGTTGTAGTTTCAGAATTGCTTCAGAGCCAGTTTTGGAATTATGAAAGAAAATTAGCCTCCTTGCTTTACTTTAAAAATTAAAAATCTCATTTTAAAAAAAAACTGAATGAAGACATGTAACTTCCTCAGTGGACTTCACTTTAATATTTTATAACTTCTGAAGCCAGTGCTGCTGTTCTTGCAGTTGACGTGTGACTTTTAAGATCATGAAGGATAGTTTGTAAAGTAAATCTGGGTATAGAACAAGGAACATTGACTTTGTAAAGTAATAGATTAAAAACAACAAGCTGTTTAGAGCTGGGTGACTAACTCACCCCCCCACTTTGAAATTTGCATTTTATCTGAAATTGTGCTCTCCTGCAGATATAAGTCAAGGTGTGCCAAATCTAGAGGAAGCGCTGTACCTATGTGGAAGGAACAAAAACCATCTGGTACCAGGAAAAGGCCAATAGTGGGCTTTTTTGGATATAAAAACCGAGTGAACACTAAGATTCTATTTTTAAAATGTGACCATAAAACTACTCTTCTTTTATAACTCTTGGCATTAAAGAATATTTTGGATGATATACCTAGTTTTAAAAGTTGAGATGCATTTCATTGAGAGAAGTGGTTGAAGCAATGATGATATTTGTTAGAAGACATGTGAATTTTATCATGTGATTATTTGTTATAGGGCAAGACTTGATGATCTTGACCTATATGACCATTAAGGGCTTTATTGAATATAAGCAAATGTTTCTATCTTTTACCTCTATGTATCACTTTTTACTTGCTTTATTAAATATTATAATTAGGTGGGGATTTCTGCTTTTAAAAATCTTTTCTTCTCTCTCTCTCTCTTTTTTTTTTCTTTTAAGTTGCACGTCATTGACTCCTGGACCCAACTGTGACCGATTTAAACTGCACATACCATATGCGGGAGAAACATTAAAATGTAAGTAAATGATGGCTAGTTTACCCAAAATGTAGTTTATGGTGTTAGATATTGAACTTTGTGCTTTAGTTTTTATTTCTCCTGAGATATTGGTCACTAGGATTTACTACTTTTCTTACCTGTCGTTTAATCCTAGTTCTATTCAAAATAAAGTGGTTAGCAGGGAATAAGGCATGCATAGAAATTCTTAATTTTAAAGCATGTACAGTAATTCTTTGGTTTTTCATAGCCAACTTTTATACGATATACCAATAAACAGAGTCCACTGCTTTAAAATACCTGATTATTTAGAAACAGTTTTTGGTTAGTGCTGTCTACCACTGTTGCTAGCCCCCTTCTGGAACCACTGCTGCCAAGAACCACTGTCACTGATGCATGCTCGATTGCCACCTGAGTATAAGAGTCCTCCCTCAAGGACCCTTGTGACAGATTGGGATTATTAACATATCACCTGTTTTATAGCTAGGGTCAGAAATGCCATTTGCTAGAGGCCAGACTGGGAACATAAACGAGGGAAGCGGACAAATTGGCACACATCCGTCCTGTCTTAAGGGGATCAACTTTGCTGATTTACTGAGAGAAGATGGAAATCTGAATTTTCATATGAATTCTATAAGTTTCTAAATGTTGGCTACTTTTTCTAGATTAAAAACGCAGTGTGGGCCAACAGCATGCAGGCCCAACTGAATGTGTCTGTGAGGGCTGGCTTGAGTTCCTGGGACACTGTTTTGTGACCTTATATGATACTGTGCAAGGCCTACTGTTGTTTTCCATTACTATCTACACCATCTGTCTAGGTTGCATCAGCTTTTCTCTGTCATTATCACCAGTCTTGGAGCTCCAGGTTAGTGTGGAAATGATGATGGTTTTGATTGGGAGTATCAGTAATTTCACCAGGAATTTTCTTTCTTGAACCTGTACTTGTGGTAAGCAAGGTAGTAAAGTCTCTCTACTCTTGAAAAGAGAATTAAAGAACCTAGGTATTAAAGAGGGGACAAATGGGTAAACGGTATCTTTTAGACCATGGACTGTGTGTTTTACTATTACAGACCAGGGAGAGTCAGATTTCAATATTTTTAAGAAACACTTTATATTTATTTACCAAATGCAACATTAAGTGAGAAATGTCTGACATGCTGATTTGGTAACCTTGCATTATTAGACCATTCACTAGAAACCTTTGAAGTACAAAGGATTTTACCTAAGATAGTGGGACAGATTAGATTACTAATTTTAAAAAAAATTAAATTAAAAAAAATCATCAAAGTGCATCATTCTCATGGTTAAAAATGTAAATAGCACAGAATATTTTATATATGAAAGTTATCTGTCCCATTTTTCTTCAATCATAGTTCTGTTTCCTGAGGAACTACTTTTAAAAAACTGTTTCAGTGTTTAGTTCTTCTGGGGATGGACTTACACATCTCTAAATAATATACTTGTACCTCTGATTTTTAATTTATCAATTTTAGACATAATTATTTTTTGACTTGCTTTCATTCATGAGACATCAGCCTAATTTCACTCTCTATCTCTCTTCTCTGTAATGTAACTATATTGCTGTTACTGGTTCCTGTGTGTTGGCTACTATGTAGCTTTTAAAATTTTATTTATTTATTTATTTTCTAAAGAGAAAGAAATATTTCTTCTTAGGGAGAAGAAGTAAATGTGTGTGGTCAGTCCACAACTTTGAATCAGAAATAACATGACTTCACAAGGATCTTTCTAGCTCCATGAGTTTATGTTAGGAAGTGTTTATTAATTTCCTATATCCTCTCATTACTGTAAGATTTTTTAATAGGAACTCTCTTATAACATTGGTGATTAGGGTATTAGGACTGGCATTCAGCATGCAAGTTAATGATGTCATATCAAGCTATTGTTGTATATAGTATTATTACATATTAGGGACATAATTTAGCTCATAGTATGATTTATAATAAATGAATAGTAAAGGAACTTTGTATAATGGGGTTCTTGCACATTCAGGTTAGTCTAGATTCTAGCCTTAAGCAGCCCACAGTCAAAAAAGGAAGAAGACAAAAGATCATAGAAACTATATTTACAAAGATGCTTTGAATTGGAAGGCTAAGTTGAGTAGTTTTTCTTCTGAAATTCTTGACTTTATTTAACTTTCTGAAGGATGTTGGCTGTAGGCTTAAATTTAGTGTTGGAACCAGGGTATAGCAGGGTTGCAGAGCCAGGGAATGATTTGATTTAACATACTGGAGGAAAATATTACATATAAATTCCTACTAGGCCTTAGGAGAGTATAGTGTTTAAGGTACCATTTCACCCTTTGCTTTAAAAAAGTATCTTAAAAACTCTCAAGTTGGTATCCTTTGGGATACCTCAGTGCTACAATATAGAGACCAAACTGTAAACCTCTTTAAATTTCAGATGGAAATTTTTTATTATCTGCTGAAAATCTGATAGAATCACCAAAAATAAATGAAATCAACTAAATGAATTATGAAAAATAAACCCCTGTTCTCTGAAAGTATAAATATTGCAAAGTTTGCATCATTAGGAAATCAATCAATCAAATAAACAAACTCTTTGACTGCATAGTTGAATTATCTTTACTGGGCCGGTATTTAGCCCTCCCCTGCTCATATGAATTTACATAGCAAGTCATTTGTATGTTATTTAAGCCATGGCATTTAAGATTTCTTTTAGTTACAAAGTACTCACTAGAAAACTGTTTAAGAAGTAATTCTGTCTATAGTTTTTCACAAATCGTTTTAAGAGTTTGTTGAGTCAAGTGATGGCATTGATAGCAGTAATTTAGAGCAGCTGTATTTTATCAACCTCAATAATAAGTATAGTTTCAAGCTGGGACTCTGTGTATGGTTCGAAATTCATGAAGGTGGAAGATTTACTGATTTTTTTGAAAAAGAACAAATCATTCATGACAAGTTATGAATTTTAAAATAATCCATTTTTCCCTCTTGGAGAATGGTTTAGATTTTGCATTGCTTTCAAATTAATCTCCTAGACTTACTCCATTATTGTACTTTTCATAAACCTTTCAAGGATGAAGACTTTTACGTATGTTCTACTCCATAAATTAAAAAAAAATTTTTTTATTTGTAACTTATATATAATTTGAAAGATACCATTTTAAGTATTTTTAAGTGTACAATTTAGTGACATTAAGTACATTGACGATGTGGCGTGACCATCACTATTAGTGCCAGAACTTTTTTCATCCACCCACATGGAAACCCCTTAGCCTCTGGTAACCTCTGTTCTACCTTCTGTCTCTATGAATTTACCTATTCTAGATACCTGTATAAATGGAATTATATAATATTTGTCCTTTGGTATCTGCCTTATTTCACGTAGCTTAATGTTTTCAAGGTTCATCCATGTGGTACTTGTATCAGTACATTTTTATGGCTGAATAATATTCCATTGTGTGTATGTACCACATTTTGTTTATCCATTCATCTGTTGATATACTCTTGGGTTGTTTCCACCTTTTGACTATTGTGAATAATGCTGCTGTGAACATTGGTGTATTGTTATCTCTATGAGACTCTGTTTTTACTTCTTTTGGGTATATACTGAGATGTGGAATTCTCCAGTCATATGATAATTCTATATTTCATTTGTTGAGGAACTGCCAAACTGTTTTCCACAAGGGCGGTACCATTTTATATCATTCCTACCAGCAGTACATGAGGTTTCCAATTTCTACACATCCTCACCAACACTTATTTTCCACTTTTTTTCAGTAATTATCCTAGTGAGTGAAGTGGTTATCTCATTGTGGTTTTGATTTCCATTTCCGTAATGACTAATGATGTTGAACATCTTTTCATACGCCTTTTGGCCATTTATGTATCTTCTTTGGAGAAATGTCAAGTCCTTTGCCTACTTTTTAATTGTTTTGTTTTTTTTTTTTTTGGTTGTTGTGCTGTAGGATTTCTTTATATAGTCTAGATATTAAATCCTTAGCATTTATAAAGTTTCCCAATATTTCTCCCATTCTGTAGGCTGTCTTTTCATTTTCTTGATAATGTCCTTTGACATACAAAAGTTTTTCATTTTGCTGAGATCAAATTTATCAAAATTTTCTTTTGTTGTTTGTGCTTTTGGTGTCATATTTAGGAAACTATTGCATTGCCATTGTCAACAATCAATTAACCATATAAATAGAAAAAGAAAAAAATTAATTGACCATATATATTTGAGGGTTTATGTCTAGGCCTCTATTCCTCTATTCAATTCCAGTAGTCTGTATGTCTATCCTGGAGCCAGTACCACAATATTTTGATCACTGTAGCTTTGTGGTAAGATTTGAAATTGGGAAGCGCGTGCCCTCTAACTTTATTCTTCTTTTTCAACATTATTTTGGCAATTCCGGGTTACTTGAAATTCCATATGAAGAGTAGGATGTATTTTTCTTTTTATGCAAAAAAATGTTGCTTAGCTTTTTGTGGGTATTACATTAGATCTGTCTATAACTTCTGGTATTATAATCTGAAAAATATTAAGCTTTCCAGTCTATGAACATGGGATGTCTTTCCATTTATGTAGGTCTTCTTTAATTTCTTTCAGCAATGTTTAGTACTTTTCAGAGTACAAGTTTTTTGCCTCCTTGGTTGAATTTATTCCTAAGTATTTTACTTCTTTTGATGCTGTTGTTAATGGAATTGTTTTCTTATTTCCTCTTCATATTGTTCATTGCTAGTGTGTAGAAATAGAATTCATTTTTGTGTGTTGATTTTGTTTCATATAAATTTGCTGAATTCATTTGTTAGCTCTAACAATTTTTTTCTGTGTGTGTTCTTTATGATTTTGGACATATAAGATATCATGTCATTTGTGAAGAGAGGTAATTTTACTTCTTTCTTTCCAATTAGGATGTCTTTTATTTCTTTTTCTTGCCAATTGCCCTGGCTAGAACTTCTGGTATCGTCTTGAAGAAAAGTGGCGAAAGCAAGCATCCTTGTCTTGTCCTGATGTTAGACAAGATTATGAGTCTGCTGTGGGTTTTTCATATATGCCCTTTATTGTGTTGAGAAAATATCCTTCTATTCCTAGTTTATTGTGTTTTTTTTTTAATGAAAAAGTATTGCCTTTTGTCAAATGCTTCTTCTGCATCGAGATCATGTGTTTTATTTCTCCCTGTTGTTCTATTAACATGGTGTATTACAATGATTGATTTTCATATGCTGAACCATCCTTGCATTCTGGCCATACAATCCACCTGGCCAAGCTGTATAATCCTTTTAACATGCTACTTAATTTGGTTTCCTAGTATTTTGTTGGGTTTTTTTTTGCATCTGTATTCTTAAGGGGATATTGTTCTGTAGTTTTCTTTAATTTCTACACATTTTTGTAGTCTAAATTCCTCAGGGTGTCTACTGATGATCCAGTTGTATGACAAGGAGTTCTGGGTCATATAGTATCAGCCTGGTTACCAGGATCCAAAGTTAACACAAGGTAAACATGGGCTGGACAGGTACCCAAAGAGGTGTCTATTACACTATTTCAGGAATTCTTTCTAAAGCACTTCAAAATGAAACTTTACACATTTTCTCTTTGTCTTTAACAATAGAAGCAATACCATTGCTTATCTATCATCTGAGAGCATTTTTTAAAAATAGTTTTATTTATTTATTGATTGATTGATTTTATTTTTACTGGGAGGTCCTGGGGATCGAACCCAGGTCCCTTCATATGGGAGACGGATGCCCAACCATTTGAGCCATATCCACCTCCCTGAGAGCATTTTAAAGTCATTTGTCACAGAGTGAAGAAGTCATGCCAAAAAATTATCTCCAAAGGCGCTGAAGTTGAAAGACTTCTTCCTTCAGAGGAAAAAGTCTGAAAAAAATAGATTTGGTGTGGCTAATACATTCACTCTTATATCCTCAGAGAAGCAGTATAAAATTACTATTCATTTCTAGTGATTGGATACTATATCTCTAAGACTAATAATTTTTGAGGATAATTACAATAAAAATTAAATCAATCTAAGAACTGCTATTTAAATGGAATGCACTATTTAATTAAACAATGGCCAAACATATGCAAAGGTTTGTACAGACTTGTTGCAAATGGAGCTCTAGAACTTCCGTTTTACTGAAGATACTGGAAATCCAACCTCATTTTTTAAACAAATCAAATTTATTGATACATAATAAAGCATATATCTATCCAAAGTGTATAATCAATGGTATTCGATATAATCACATAGTTGTGCATTCATCACTTCAATCATTTTTAGAGCATTTTCATTATTCCAGTAATAGTAATAATAATACTAAAACCAAAAACCAACCAACCAACCAAACAAACAAAACTCATCGCCTCTCCATGTCTCTATGCTTCCCCTGCCATACATAGCTGCTATTCTGTTTGCTTCTCTCTAGCTTATTTGTATTTATATTTTGTTAAACAGTCTTATATATACAATATCACCCATATTTGTATTTTACATGAAGTTTCACTATGTTATACAGTCCCATATTACATGTTTTAGCTTTCCTTCTAGAAATGTTTTTAGACTTTTCCTTTCAACCACTGTAATACCCTTATAATAGCTTTGCTAGTCACAGACACCATGATGTGCTCTCACCATTTCCATTCATTTCCAAAGATTTACAAACAACCTTTTAACCAATTCTGTACAGATTAACCATCAGCTTTCCATTCTCTACCCTCATTCTATTTTCTGGTGACCTGTATTTTAATTATTAATTCCATGAGTTTACATAATATATTTAGTTCATAATAGTGGACTCATACAATATTTGACCTTTTGTGTCTGGCTTGCTTCACTCAACAAAATGTCCTTCAGGTTCATCCATGTTGTCATATGCTTCATGACTTCATTTCTTCTTAGCGCTGCATAATATTCTATCATGTATATATGCCACAATTTATCTGTTTATCAGGTGATAGATACCTGGATTGTTTACAACTTTTTGCAATCATGAATAATGCTGCTATGAACATTGGTGTGCAGATGTCTATTTTTGTCACTGTTCTCAGTTCTTCTGGGTATATACCTAGTAATGGTATTTCTGGGTCCCATGGCAAGTCTATATTCAAATTCTGTAGGAACTGCCAAACAGTTCTCCATAGTGGCTGTACCATTCTACATTCCCACCAACACTAAATAAGCATTCCTATCTCTCCATATCCTTTCCAACATTTACAATTTTCCAACTTTTTAATAATGGCCAGTCTAATAGGTATGAAATGATATCTCATTGTAGTTTTGATTTGCATTTCCCTAATTCCTACTGAATTTGAACATTTTTTTCATGTGTTTCTTCCCCTTTGTATTTCTTCTTTGGACAATTGCCTTTTCAAATCTTTTGCCCATTTTTTAATCAGGTAGTTTGTCTTTTTATTGTTGAGTTTAGCCTCTCTTTACATATCATGGATATTAAACCCTTATCGAAATTGTGATTGCCAAATATTTTCTCCTATTGAGTTGGCTTTCTTTTAACCCTTTTGACAAAGTCCTTTGAAGTGCAAAAGTGTTTGATTTTGCGGAGGTCCCATTTATCTGTTTTTTTCTTTCGTTGCTCGTGCTTTGGGTGTAAGGTTTAAGAACCTACCACTTACCACGAGATCTTGAAAATGTTTTCCTACATTTTCTTCTAAGAATTTTATGGTTGTCACTTTTATATTTAAGTCTTTGATCCATTTTGAACTAATTTTTTTTCTTTTCTTTTTTTAAATTTATTGAAGTATCAGTCATACATAAACATACATAAACAATAAGTGTAGAGTAATAATTGTGAACTTACAGATCAACATAATATCATAACGAGCTCTCATACCTCACTCTACCAACAATACCTTGCATTGTTGTGAGACATTTTTAACTAATGATTAAAGAGCATCCTCAAAATATTACTACTAACCAAAGTATTTTCCCCCAATCCAGCCTATTATTATTATTTTTATATCATTTATACATGAATATACATAAACAATAAGTGTATAGTAAAAGTTGTGAACTTGCAAAGCAATCATGCATAACATACAGGGGTCCCATACATCAACCCACCACCTTTCATTGTTGTGAGACATTTGTTACAAATTATGAAAGAATATTGTCAAAATCTTACTACTAACTATAGTCCTTATCTTACATTTGATGTATTTTTCCCCCAACCCACCCTACTATTACCTTCCAAATATATCTCTATGACAGAAGTTGTAAACCTACAAAACAATCACACACATGTGCAGAATTCCCACACAACATCCCTCCATCAACACACCACACCGTGGGAGAACATCCGCTACAGACCATGAGATAATATCACCATACCATCACCAGGTCCACAGCGTACACCTGGCACATCTCTTCCACACTCCCCCATCATCAACACAGTAAATCTTTGGCATAGATGCATGAATATTACATTACTACTGTTAATCACAGTCCATAGGTCACTCTAGTTGTATTTTTTCCCTGCTTCTCCACATTCCCATCACCCTGCAATAGTGATGTACATCTGCTCTAGCTCACAAATGACACTCTTGTATCTGTACCATCAACCACGATTCTTATCCATCTCTGGGTTTACTGTGCTATTCAGTCCCTAGATTATTCTCTAGCTTTCTGTCAATTGGCATTTACATCCCCAGACTACCTTTTTCAGCTACATTCCCATTTATAAATCAGCTGTTACTCACTGTAATGTGTTACCATCAACTCTGTGCATTTCCATACTTTTACAGTCAAGTTAATTAAAACTTCTACATACATTAAACATCAGTAGTCCATCTCAGTCCTCCTATTCTCCTTTAAGAATCCACTACCTATCACCAGATCTTGAAGATATCTTTCTGCATTTTCTCCTAGATGCTTTATGGTTCTTTTTTATCTTTAGATTTTTGATCCATTTTGAGTTAATTTTTGTATAAGGTATGAGATAGGGGTCCTCTTCCCTTCTTTTGGCTATGGATATCCAATTCTCTCAGCGACATAGTTCTCTCCAGTTCTAGGTTGAATGAACTGTTCCTCCTGAGCTGGGTGGGTTTGACAGGCTAGTTGAAAATCACTTGACCATAGATGTGAGGGTCTGTTTCTGAACCATCAGTTCGGTTCCATTGGTATATGTGTCTGTCTTTATGCCAGTACCATGCTGTTTTTACCACTGTAGCTTGGTAAATACGACTTAAAGTCCAGAAATGAGAGTCCTCCCGCTTCACTTTTCCTTTTTAAGATGTTTCTGGCTACTCAGGACCCCTTACCCTTCCAAATAAATTTGATAATCATGTTTTCCATTTATTTAAAAAATGCTGGAGAAGCGGGTGTGGCTCAGTGGATAGAGCTCCCGTTTACCATATGGGAGGCCCCAGGTTCCCTTCCCGGGGCCTCCTTGTGAGGGCAGGCCTGCCCCCGCGGCCCGGTGGGCTGATGCAGCAAGACCTCACAGCAAGGGGGAGATAAGCAGACACGGAGAAAACACACAGCGAATGGACACAGCAAGCACAAGCAGCAAGGGGGGGGGGGA
>JAQZBX010092254.1:0-12296 GCA_029593785.1 Cabassous unicinctus
TTCAGAAACGGTAAGAATTAGCCCCTGGAGATGTGTTTTGATGCCCCCTTTTAACTTCTTAAAGGGAAACAGGATGAGCATACTATAGGTAGGGCCAGTGTGGAGGAGGGGGCAGGAAGGATATGATAAGGAGAGGAGTATGTTCTAATATCCAAAAGGAAAAGAAAAGTTTTATCACTGTCAGAAACTTAAAAAACTAATCTATAGAAATTATGAAACTTAAGTCATGGTTTTTATATGATCTGTAACATTGTAAAAATCACATCTTTTTTTTTTTAAGATAGCAAATAAAACTCAAAATCGACTATGAGTATCTTCTCATGTAAAGACCTACTAATACTACATCCAAGTTATCTGTTTCATCCAAATCTTCTAAAACAAAATCTCTGTCTCACTCTTATCTTCCAACCTCAAGGACCAATATAGATTATGGATGGAGGGACAGCTGTCAGCCTCCTATTTACATAAGCCTTTGGAAATTTTTATAAAATATTGCTGGTCTTATACAAATAGGGCTTGAAGATTATTCCAGAAAATTCTATAAATGTAATGTACAATGCACATATGTTCGTATTAAACCTGACAAGGAAATAGAAAAAAGATCCACACTATTTGGGTTTCTCATAAATACTTTTTTTTTCTATACTTAAGGACCATCTCTGAGGAACAAATTATTCCTTCATGGGCTAATGAAATCTCTTCAGTGCCCATTTACATCACATATAAAGAGGGGAAAAAATCAAAGCAAGTCCTATGAGCAAAAATAAAGGCGATGATGTGGAATTGGAACCTACCCAGTTTTGGTAGTGGATAATTGGTATCAAAGTAGTGTTCATAGAAATCAAGTAGTTTCAATGATGCATCCAAAGCATAATGTGTTTAACTCCACTTGTCTGGTGATGCATAGATGGACACCTGGAAAATGTTGATCAGAAAAAGTGGTCTTTGAATGACAGCTCCTTGGCACAATTTCACTCCTGATAACCCTCACCCAAAGAAAGGCAGACTGCATTTTTCAAGAAAGTACTGAGATAACACTAAGCATGTTGTCAATAGTGAACAAGAGGTTCTGTAATGTATTAAAGCAAAAGTCAAGCTTGAAAATTATAAACAGCTCTGAATCATCTGTTGCAATCCTTTCTTTAGGTGCTAATTTGTAAATGTCAAGCTATATTATCCCATCATATTATGAGAGCCCACTTGAGCTCATTGCTATAAAATACTCTAGAACTAGCCTTCCAAAATGATGACCACCAACACAATTCAAATAAAATGTAGGTTGAGGAAGTGGGAAAGCCCTCAAGAATTTATTGGATCCACTCCCCTGTCTAGTTTACTTTAATCCCCAAAATGCCAACTATGTTAAATGACTTCCCCAAAATAACTAGCTGTGAAGTGGAAAAAGCAAAATAAGACTCCAAGTTTCATGGTTCCAAGTATAGTGCTACTTTGATTTCTTGACCCGCTTTCATGCTCTGAATGAACTGAAGTCCCTCAGAAATTTTATACTGAGCATGAGCTGATGGGCACCATTTTTGAATGGCTTGCTAAGTTCTGTGCTAAATGCTTACGTGTAAATTCCAATTTATTCCTCATGACCATATTATGGATAGGTGCTATTATCTTCATTTTAAAGGTGAAGAGAAACACATGGAGATTAAGTAACTTGTTTCCAAATCACCCAGAAGGAAAGTTGCAGAGATGGTGTCTGAGTGTAAGAATGTTGTCAGGAACCTGTATGCTGAAGTAAAGTGCCACCAGACCTTCCATACATCTCTACTTATGCACTTATATACCTCTGTGCAGAGATGACAGTATACATAAATGCATGCATGGTCCATTGTATAGCTCCTTGGGTATAGTATGTATGTAAATTGTAGCACCCATTTTTAGAGCCATTTTTCCCATGTTCTATTTATGGTGACTTGAATATGGTCTTATGTCTATCATTTAGTTCCTCAGAGTAAGGAGGTCTTTTTTCCCCCTTCTAATGTCTGTACTGTAGTTTGCAAAAAAAAAAAAAAAAAAATTAATTACAAGATGATAGGTCATTGGGTACTGTTGTAAAATGTTTGCAGAAATAAGAAAAACTCTAAAAAATACAAAGGCTTCCTTTCATTGAAGAAAAAGTGTTAGAAAAACAATTGCAAACAATATGAGTGTCTTAAAATAAGATACTGATTTTAAAAATCCTAATAGTACCTCCATGCAGTATAGTATTATACAATTATTAATATAATATTATAGAAAATATTTAATGGCATTCAGTTCTTTATGGCATATTAGAGGAAAATGGGGTTAAGCCATCTATATATTATTTTGCACAAAGCATGCATATATGTACAGTATATACTGTTATTGTATGCACAAACATACACTGACATACATATAGAAAAAAATTGGAAGGCTGACAGTCTAATGTTATCAGTAGTTACATATTGGTGATAAGATTATGGATAATTTTTATTTTATTTCTTTTTGCTTACCTCTATTTTGTAAAAGAAGCATAAAACTTTGATAATAAGGAAAAAACTTAAGAAAATACAGAAAATAAATTGCCCTCAGGCCACCATTTTGCACTGTGTATAAAATTAGAACTCAGTCTCACCTTGACCCCTGATGGGGTCGTGCTGCTCACAGAGCTGAAATCGCAAACTATGTAGGCCACAAGGTATGTACTCATTTTCACAGTCACTTCAAAGTGATCTTCCAAGAGGCCTCCTTCAAGTTCAAGTGTCTTAACCTACGGGAAGGAAAAGGCATCACTGTTTGGAAGCAATGCCTAGCATTAAAGAAAAGGAGGGGAAATGTTACATGCTGAAGGACTCTCGGTGCTCTTATAGGAGAGCAGTGGCCTCTGAACATTCTGTGGCCTCTCCTTGCTCTATTCATTTCATCTCTGGACTCCCTAAAAACACAGTATCACTGCTTTTGAGACCCCAAAAGATGCCACATCTTATTTTGTTGTTTGAAAGCACAAAAACATCTCAGATGCTTCTACTTTATTCAAATGTCATCAGCTCCAACATTGGCATAATTTCAGGTTCTGGGCTTCTAAGTAAAAATGTCACAGAATGGCTCCTTTTCCTTTGTCTGTTGTACAATAAATAAATCCCTGTAAGAGAAGGAAAGGGACACCAAAACTGTGCCAAAGGTTTTACATTATCTTTTAATCCTCATACTGTGTGGGTGTGAGGTAGGTGTTATTTCACAGGTGAGGAAACAGAAGCTCAGAAATATTAACTGAATTGCCCAAGATCACACGGTTAGTTCCACAGCACAACCAAGATGTGGATGTATTGTGTGACTACAAAGACACTGCTCATCTTTTCACTCGCTGTGTGACAGCTTGAATCATAGTCTTATTTTTATCTTTGCTTCATTGATCCAGCAACGAAAGCAGCCAGGCCATGGAGGTCATTAGTAATTTAAGCTTCTGCCCATAGACTGGGGCAGCAGAGCATTTTAAGCCTGCAGACTGGTCAGGCCTATCCATCAAATTCACTGGATAATTACTGAATTCTATCTTCATTTGGTCTGGGTAGCTTGTCTAAATGATGGTTTCTACCATGGTACATGACCCCTAACTACTGAATGGGTAGAGATCCAATAATCTGAAAATACCATTAAATTGGTAATAACTCTTAGACTGTCATTTTTCCTCCTTTCAGGGCGTCAGGCTGTAGCATGCTGACCACAGCTTATTGAGCATGTTTTATGTGTTTGGACAAAATTGCGAGTTTGTTTTGGTGAGAGAAAGTAGTTTGAAGCATAACCATAAACTTCCTAGCCTACTTCAGTAACAAATGGTTGGAGTTCTACAGGATTTAATTTTACAGAATTCTATTTAATAAAAAAAGGAAATTCCTAAGTGCCCATACAGCAGAAGACACTGACCAAATACTATCACATGCTAAGAAAGGTAGGACTATATGTAGGGTTGTAATTTTTACCTTTATCTAGCAAATAATTTTTTCCCACTACAATCTCTCTTTTTAGGAATCGGATTAAACCACAGTTTTGTGGGTACACTCTCCCAGCAGAGGAGAGAGTGCCTTATGGTGGAGGCAGGGGCTGTTATGACAGTAGTCTTTTGACCAAACTCAATGGCAAAACCAGTTAGTTAGGCATATGGAGGGGTAAGGAGAGAAAGAGACGAGGCTGTGGGACTATGGGGAAAAGAGTCTGGAGTTCTAGAAAGCTGTGACAGGGAAGGGAAGGTGCAGATGAGCGTTCACTATGGTTTTTCTCCACAGATGAAGATGTAGCCCATGGAGGCTGAATCTTGTTCAGAAACTCAGAGTCCCATGTAGATTAACATTGCCTTAAATGGGAGTGTACGGGCAGTTAGTGTAAGTTCTTCCCGGATGGTGATGTAAGCTCCAAGTATAAAACACTTGTGACTGGGCAAGGAGTCAGCTGTTTTCTCAATGTTGGCAGGGCTCTACATACACAGCAAGCATCACCATCAGGTGCGTGTTCCCTTAAGCAATGAAGGGGACAGAGAAATACCACAAAAGCTATGCCACCTCTACTAGCGCTTCCCTTAAATCCTGTATCCTTGCCTTAACAAATTGAGAACTTATTATGTGTTGTTACTTCCCAATCATCCACAAGCCTTCTTAAGTGTTAGAAATATTATCCAGAGACTGTGATTATAACATTACTTCAATTCTCCTTTTTTTGGTTGTCAGTGAGAAGCAGAAAGTTTAGCAAGTATTTGCTGAATTGGGCATAACTCAGAGAGCTGGTTCCAGTCAAGTGAGGCAATGCTAATATTCAAGGATTTCATAGAATTTTTTCAAAGTATTCACTTGTTTTTCTCAAACATGAGAAGTTACTGGAGGTTTCTGAAGATAGAAATTTTAAATTCTAATATAATAATGATTTTACGTGTGGTTGTGGCAGTTTATGTTTGCATCACATTATTATTAAAGGGCTTTACTGATTTTATTTTTTACTTTACCCTCTCTGATAACCATGTGAAAAATTATAGCAATAATAAAAAGCTGCCAAGGAAGAAAACTGAAATGAACTGCCCTTAAATGAACGTGCTGTTGTAAAAGAGACTCAGAGTTAAATAGTACATCATTTTTACCTGAAAATGAGAGGGTGAATTAAATTGCTGCTTGTATGATCATGGAAAAACAATGAGATGTGTGTCATGTGGACTGGTGCCACATTTTCCCTTGATCTGCTCTGTCAATATCACAGGGAAAATATCTTTTCAAGCATTCAAAAGAAATCTGGGGAAATGCAGCATTCAGATTATCCAGTCACTTCCTTCCTCCATCCATAGAGGCCAGTCCCTATGTAGGGCACAGGGGCAAGTGGGAGTAGGGCCACTTGCTGGCTGGTGATGACCCGGCTGCTTTCTATACTGCTCATCTTTTGAAGCACTATCAAGAGAGCCTCTATTTTTGTCCTACTTTCCCAACAGCAAAGGGGAAATATTTTACGTTCTGTTCAATATCACAAATGGCAAGGGCATCATTAGTGAGGAAATGTCCAATGAGGCTCAAGGGCTGCTGTGTCTTTCAGGGTCTCTGCATTTTGACTATAATATGAGCTATAAAATAAAGGTGCTCAAAAACTCTTTAATTAAACATTTTTATAACTTCTATAAATACTTTTCATAAATACTTTAAAAAAACATTTCTAAGCTCCATCACAGATGACAAGATCAGAATCCCCTGGGGTGGGGCCTGGGCAGGGTCGTCTCAGTCCTTGCTACTCCAAACGTGGTCCCTGGACTAGCAGCAGCAGCAGCACCCAGGAGCTTATTAGAAAGGCAGAATTTTGAGCCTCACTTTCAAAATCTGAATTTTAACAAGATGCTCAGGCCATTCATCTTTACAAGAAAGATTGAAAAGTGATGCTCTAGGTGATCCTAAATCTCACCCCTGATCAAGTTACATGGATTTAAAAGAACACTATTTCCATAGGAACTCAAATAAAATAGAAATCACTTTAACAAAAAAAGTCCTCTTGTGTAACAAAGTCCAAACAGAATGATGTTAAAGTCTAGAAAGATTGAAATTATTATATATTATATAGCAGGATAAAAACAAATTAGTGAAATGGAGAATATCAAGTTTTGGAGAGGACATGGAACAATAAGAGCAGTCATGCGCTGTTAGGGAATTTAAAATATCGTAACTGCTGTGGAAAACAGTTTGGTGGTTCCTCAGAAAGTTACATGTAGAATTGTCATATGATACAGCAATCCCATTTCTAGGTATCTACCCAAAATAATTAAAAGCAGGGACTCGAACAGATATCTACCCATTGATGTTCACAGGGCATTATTCACAATTGCCAAAAGATGGAAGCAGCCCAAGTGTCTATCAACCTATGAATGGATAAACAAAATGTGGCATAGACATACAATGGAATATTCTTCAGCCATAAAAAAGAATGAAATTCTAATGCATGCTACAACATGGATGAACTTGAAGACATCAAGTTGAGTGAAATAAGCCAGACACAAAAGGACAATATCCTATGATTTCAATTATGAAATAGCAGAATATGCAAATTCATAAATCCAGAAACTAGAAAACAGGTTACCAGGGGCCAGGTGGGGGTGGAGAATGGGGAGTTAATGTTCAGTTGGTTGGGAGTTTCTGTTTGGGGTGATGAAAAAGTTTGGCAATGGATGGTGGCGAGGGAGGCACAGTTTGTGAATGTAATTAATACCACTTAACTGCATATTTGAAAGTGGAAAAATGGGAAATTTTAAGTTGTTTATAAGTTACTGGGGGTTATGGGGAGATCTATAGAACAGTACAACACAAAAAGTAATCCCTAATGTAAATGATGGATTATAGTTAACTGTAAATTATAATAATTTTTAATCAATTGTAACAAAAGCATACTCTGATACGAAATGCTAATAGGGAAAACTGTGTGTGAAAGGAGGGTATATGAGAACTCAGTCCTTGTCTCAATGATTTTTCTGCAAACCAACAAGTTCTCTAATTTTTAAAAAATATTAATGTCATAAGTCCTGAAAACAAAGGAAATATCTTAAAAAACAGAGAGACAGAGGCTCAACTTGAGAAAGATTTCCCAAAGTTTTTGAAACTGGCCGTACCTTTGGCATGTTGGATAGTGCAATGTGTCTGCTCTCTCTTCTTATCTTGATTGAATAGTTGGCTTTGAACAATGGTTCATCGAAGCAGGGGAAAGCCATACGTGCATCGGTTGGCTCAAAATCTGTTACTGCAATTATTCTGTGGAAAAACCCAACCCCAGCCAGAATTCACAAATGAAACCAAGAAGATAAATAAATGTGCACCTTCGGCAAAGTACATATCAAACCTGGTGTTGATATATTTGATTTCTCAAACTACAATCATAGTGAATCCAGACTCTCTCTCTTTGAAGATAACTAAGGCAAAGAAATATTTAGTGGCTGCCAGCCAGAAGCAATGTACTGTGCTGAGCACTTTACTTCTGCTAGCTCCTTTAATCCTCATGCCAGAAAAGGGTATTGAGGCTCAGAGAATTTGAGTAGCCTCACCAGAATCCTTAGCTCATAAATGGCTAAGAGAGGACTCATGTCCAGTCAATTCAACCTCAAAATTGACTAGGAAGTTGTTAGGTTAGAACTATCTCTAATCCAGAGGAGGCTCCAATTGGACATTTGAATACTTGTGAATGTGAGTGACACCTTAGGTTGTGTTCTTCAGAAGCAGACCCTGATTTATGAAGACAATGTCAGGAGAAACAAGTAAGGGAGTGAAAGAAGCAGGTCAGGGAACAGGAACAAGCCAGGCAAGGGTGCGATTTCAGGGAAAGTCCCAGCCTGATCCCCAGGAGCGTTGGAGTGTAAACTACACCTCAGGCTTGCCGCTACCAGAAACAAGTTGTTGGGCTTTGACGCTCCTGTAATATCATTGGCTGATGGTCTCCATGGGGACCTGAACTCCCGGAACTTCTAGCTCTCTCTGGTTGCCAGCGAAGTAGCTTTAATTGTAGCCACTCTGATAAATCCCTATATTCTATTACTTTGATAATGCCTGAAATTGTATAAGTACAGATTTATTTTTTGGACTCAAAGCTTTGTCTTCAATTAAGAAACAAATCTGGAGAGCAGATTTTGATTGGAGAAGGAAGGAAAACAGAAAAGTTAAACTGTGAAAGTGTGAGGGGTCAGGAGGGAGAAAAGAGGGGCTGTCTGAATAATTTTGCCTGAGCTGACTTTATTTCTATGATACAAACAAGAACATGAGGTAAAGAAAGTTGGGGTTGTAAATGCTTTGCTTGGGGCCTCAGAGATTTATCTGGATTTGGTAGCAGATATGGCAAATGGAAAAGAATTCTAAATGTCTGGTATAATGATCACTAATGGAAAAGTTTTGGTTGTGGCAAACCTACGTTAGAAAAGCATAAAACGTAAGGTTTTCTTGATAACTTACACAATTAATTTTAGATCTACATGCAAAGTAGTGACTTCCTGCTTCTCAAAAGAACCATTGTCGACTGAATTATTATTGTTTTAGGTGAAGGTGTGTGCTCGTGCGTTTGTGTGTTGTGTATGTGAAAGAGAGAGAGAGTCATAAGATTCAGTTGACATTGTCCAGTTTATAATCCTACATGTTAGACCTAGGTACTAGGTAACTGAGGATGAAGAGAGCTGAGTACTCATAAGAGTGAGAAATTAGCCTTCAATAAATAATGGGAAGCATCATGGAAAGTCCTCAGACTCTCACTTCAAAAATCTCCCCCCTCCTCCCGAGTCTCTCACAGCTGCCAAAATGAAATCCCTAAAATATGGTTCCTTTGGGCAGAGGCTTTGTCACTTGAAAAAATGTAAAAAATGCACTCCCTGGTCACATGGTGCCTTAGTGAGAATGAGTTGATGGTTTCCTGTGCAACTTTGCTGGGCCTGAGGAGAGGCCCGTGATAAGTGAGGGTGCAATGAGGGGAAGTGTCACCACATTGTGTACGAAGAGATAGGTCTGAGGAAAGACTGACTCAGTGGACAGCTGGGGGCTGTGGGGTGGGCACTTGAGCTTCCAGAGGGCAGTGAGTGCTTAAGATGGGGAAGGGAAGAGGAGGTATGTGGCAGGCACTGTTGGCAGCCTACCCAAATCCATTCCCATTCTTCCTTTCCAATGGAATTCTGACTTTGTTCAGGAAGACAATGTGTCCCGATAAAAGGATCACTTCTTCAGACTCCCTTAAAACTTGATAGAGTGTATGACTTTTTCTGGCCAATGGGGTATAAGCTGAAGTACTTGGGTGGGAAGGAGTCGAACTCAGCTGGAATCCTTCTTTCTGTCTTTTTCTTTCCCCCGTTTTTCTCTTCTTCCTGCCTGGAACATGGACTTGATGCCTAGAGGTGCAGCAATAAGCTTGCGAGTATTAGGAAGAAAGTCACGCACACAGCAAGCAAGGCTGAGCAGGAAGATGGAAAGAGCCTGGGTCCTTGATAACATTAAAGAGCACCATAGCAAATCTGACTTGCTCTACTTCTGGACTTCTTGTTGCATGAGAAAAATAAGCCCCTATGGGGTTAAGCCATCGTATTTGGTTTCTCTCACTTGCAACTAAACACAACCAATGAATGGTGGGAGAGCACTGAAAACAGATGGACCCTGGCCCTGGAGAATCAAATCATCCACTTTATAAAGCACCCTTGGTTCCTCTCTATCACCTCACATAACCAATATGTCAACAAACCCTCTAGTTCTACCCACAAGAATAAATGCCTAATTCAATCACTTTACTCCATAAGCACTGCCACTAGCTTGGCCCAACCCACCATCATTTCTTGCCTGAACTATTGCAATGACTTCCTCAATGATTACCCGACTTCTAGTTGTTCTACTCTATAACATATCCTCCATATACATAAAACATGAATCTGATTAGACCTTCCAGTGACTTCCCTTTGCACCTTAGTAAAAGTTTAACCTCCTTACAAGAGGCGCTAAGGCTCTGTATGAGCTGACTTCTTTAAACTTGTACTTCTCAACCTTGCTCACTCTGCTCAAGCCACACAGGCCTTCTTTTCTCAATCAGTCCCTCCTTAGAGCCTTTGTACTTGCTGTTCCTTTTTCTGGAAATACTGTCCCAAGATATTCTCATGATCGACTTCTTTTTTAAAAAAATTCAGGTTTCAATTCCTTGGGAAGGAATTTCCTGACCATCCATCTAAACTAATTCCAATCCCCAACCATTCTTACCCTCTATTACATTGCCTTGTTTTATTTCCTTCACAGCATTTATCACTTACCTTATCTATTTATTTTCTTTCCTGATTGTCTCTTCTATCTCATCTTACCACTATATATTCAGGCCTAGAACAGTGCCAGGCAATATAGAAGGTGCTTAGGATATTTAAGTTGATTGATTACATCATATTTCTCAATTTTAAAAAATGGTCTGTCCTCTTGGTTTTGAATCATGCTGTTTCCTGTTTAATGAACACTCTAACTCCCTCTCTTCCAACCCAAATTTCATTTTTTCATCTGGCCCCAGATCAAGAGGCACCTTTTTTGAGAAGCCTTCCCTGTTTCAACTCTCTCTTAGCTGACTAGCCCTTCCTCTGGCACATAGACAGATTTGTCTTATCAAAGTCATAAACTCGCCTCCCTCCTTCTATTTATTCTCCCCCCAGCTATTTATGTCTCTGCATCCTGCTTTCCCATCTCTACTGAGGGCACATTAAGGAATGGCAGAGCCTCTCCTTCTGTGTTCCCCACTTTTTATTGGTTCTTTCATTAGTGACTGCTGAAGAATGCTCCAGGCAGATATGTAACCCACAAGGAAAGCCTCACAAGAGGCCAGGACAGGCTGGAGCACTGCCTTACCTTGTTTCACCACCAAGAGTTCTGTATGTGCTTTTATAAAACCCTTTGAAGTCATCAGCTAACTTGGCTTGGAAGTCAATAGCCACGGAGTATCGCATACCAGCCATAAGTTCCTCTGGAACCAGCAGTGCAATTTGTTGATGAACAGGATAACTCAAAACATTCAGTTTTTTTCCTGGTTTGTGGTATCTCAAATCATCCTCTGACTGCAGGGTAGCATTCAGGATTTCAAGATCCTTGCTGTGTAAGATGATAAATCGGGTGGCATCTCTGACCAAGACCTCAATCTTCTCAGATGCAGCAAAGTCCAGGGAGGTGAGATTTGGGTGGATAAGAAGGTCATAATGGAGGGGAATGACCCTATGGGGGAGCCTTAGCTCCTGCCAAGGAAATGGTTCCCCATTGGTGGCTACTGGGAAAGCCCCAAGGTCTTTATTGAGCTTGTGAATAGATGGCACTGAGAACTGAGAACAAATGCATATTTTGGGCAGGATGACTGCTGAGCAGTAAAATCCTATGTAAATACTAAATATTAGTTTTCTGTGTAAATTAACCATTGCAAAAGAAGGGAACACTAAACCTATTCTCTAGAAGACTAATTAATCTCTAGGCTAAAGCTTACAGTTCTCCGTGGTACTGCTTTGGCTCCAGTTACATCACACAGAATGTGGACAATATGTTTCAATAAATGGATTTGATCTAGAAGAAAAAAAGTTATAGGATGAAGAAAAATATTTTAATTCACAAATAAAACTTTAAAGATAAAAGGATTTACGTGAATGGGGGAAAACTTGCTCTCTGTCAGAATCAGGCCATATATCTACAAAGTTGAAATCCACCTATCGTCTGTTTACTACAGATAAAAATTCCTTAGACTTCAAATGCAAAGATCTTGCCCTAAAATGACATGTAAAAAAGCATCTCCCAATTATACCTTGATTTGGACACTTTTACAGCCTCAGAACTGTAAGCTTATAAATTAATAAATCCCCATTGTAAAAGCCAACCCATTTCTAGTATATTGCCTTGGCAGCCTTTAGCAAACTAAAACAGACCATTTCCACAGAGGCTCACGTTAGACTCTAAACTGACCCAATATAGCAGTTCTGGTCATTATTCACTCTGAAATATTCTGATCTTAAAACAAATCCAAGAGAAATATCTGTGTGTTACCTTAATTCATGCTGCTGCAGGTTTGAAGAGACAGTGAGAGTTTTTGCTTTCACTTTCTCTACTGGTAAGGGAATTTTGCGCATTTCCTGATTACAGCCCCAGCTCGTTCATTATCATGGAGATGTGAATGGGGTTTAGGGCAAAAGCTTTATTCCAAAAGGCAAGGGAAACTTTCTATAGAATGCACTAAATGGCTTCAGAGAAAAAGCCAGATCATTGCTAGACAGCATCTTATGCCAGCATCCACAGTAACTGCTGCTGCTGTCCCTGCCCTGTTCCTTATCCCCAGATGTAAGGCTC
>JAQZBX010092255.1:0-12294 GCA_029593785.1 Cabassous unicinctus
TGAGGCCTCAGCAACTTTCTCAGCATAATGTTCTAGACCAGAGGTCAGCAAAATTTTCTGAAAAAGGCCAGACAGTAAATATTTCAGGCTTTGTGAACCATACAGTCTTTGTAAAAACTACTGAATCCTCATAGGGTGAACAATACCATAAATAACATGTAAAAAACTACTTACAAAAACAAGTGGCTAGCTGGATTTAGCCCACAGGCTGTAGTTTGGCAGTCATTATCTAGAGCAAGGATCTGCAATCAGAGTTACCATCTGAAGGTGGAACTCACCTGTGTCCCTGGGCTAAAGGAAATTACAGCTAACAATGTTTCAGTGTTGACATGACCCTTTATTCACCAATTGTTGATTTCCACCCTGAGGAACTAATTTGATTTAGTCTAGCTCCCTCTCCTCAGAATGTCTGGAAGTTAAGAGTCACTTTGTCACCAGGGAGAGCAAGTTTCAAGCCCTACTCATTTTCTCTTTAACTTTTTCAGTGGTGTATCCAGCATGGGAATTCTATTTATTCTTTTCAAGAATATGAAAAGAAATAGCATGAAATACTTCAAAGTCATTGCCTCAGAATAGGTACTATTAAATATGACAATTCAATCATCAAAAGCCATTCCCTGTAGGATTTTTTAAAAAGCAAACAACAACAACAACAAAAAAAAAACCACCAAACAAATCTAAATTACATTATAATGGGATAAGATGAAATGGAACTGGATGGAAGCCTAGCAACCATCAACTGTACCTCAATTATTTATGAGATTTAAAATGTATTGAAGTAGTTTAAACTATCTATTCCTGACTCCTGTGGGTTGGCTCCATACCCAAATGGACAATTAAAGAGAAGGTAGATATGGCTTTAAAACCTTATGGGACATTTCAGGCAAAAATTAAAATGGAGAGAGAGAGATGATTTTTCTCTGAAGAATATTGTTCGAGTGAAACTTATTCCTTATTTTCTTTCAGCAAGAATAGTTAAACCTCTTAGGACTGTTAAATACTGATACGTAATACATCTTTCTATTTTAAAAAGAAAACTTCTGTGATTTAGATGATAGAATGTTAACATGGGCCCTCTCTCAGAAAGTTGTTTAACGGAATTCATTCTCTTCTCTCAGGCTGGCGCTTATCATCTATGTGTTTTTTACTCTTCTCTTGACATCATTGCCAGCAAAGATCATAAATGTCCTCTTCTCAGATTATTATCCAGAAGAAAAAGCACAAAATACTTTATTTGATCCTTTCCAGCCTGACATTATATGAAAAGACAGGAATCTATCTTTTATATCCACTCATTACCTTTAAACTATAATGTAGCTTCATCAGTTGGACAATAAAATCTCATTAATTTGAACTTCACATCAGAATTTGAGATAATTTGGGGGAGGGCTAGCCTAAAGATGATCTTTTCAAAATTTATGGGAAAATAAAATTATTCCTGCAGATGATTAATGCAAAGAACATACCAAAGCAAGCTAAAAGTTCAACTGAGATTAAAGTCTAACTGATAAACTTTCAAAGTCCCACCATCCTAGCTGGAACATACCTTTCCAGTTTCACACACCAACTCCATCCAGCCTCTACTGCAGCCAAAGCCAAAGATGTCCAATATTTTCCTTTTTCTATGTCTTGTTTGTGCTGTTCTCTGGGCTTGGAATGCCCTTTTCTTCTTCCTTTAGTTCTACCTTTCAAAATTTGATCCCTCCTTCAAAGCCAAGCTGAAATGCCATTAGCGTTACAAGCCATCTCCAATACTGCACCCAAGGTGAGCTCCTTGAATATATCATATACCTTCTCGCCTCTGTGGTTTCTGATCAGAAATCAACACTCCATCTTATTGAGGATCCCTTATTTGTGATGAATCACTTTTCTCTTGTTGTTTTCAGAATTCTATCTTTGGCATTTGACATTTGATTAGGATGTATCTCCAAGTAGATTAGGGTTTATTCTGTTTAGAATATGTTGCACTTCTTGGACATGTGTATTCATATCTGTCATAAGAGTTGGAACATTTTTGGCAAAATATTATTCCTGCCCCTTTCCTTATCTTCTCTTTCTGGGATACCCATAACACACGTTTGTGTACCTCATGCTGTCACCAAATCCCGAGATACTGCTTAATTTTTTCTATTCTTTTCTGTAACTGTTCATCTGACTATATGATTTCAATTGTCCTGTCTTATAATTCACTGATTATTTCTTCTGCCTGTTCAAATCTGCTGTTGTATGCCTCTAGAATATTTTTAATCTCTACCATTGAGCTTTTCATCCCCATACTTTCTGCTATGTTTGTTTCTACTTTCAAATTCTTTATACTCACATGTCTTAATATCCTTTATTTCTTTATGCATATTTTCATTAATCACCTTGAATTGATTTAGGAGATTGGTTTGAACATTTTTGATTAGTTGTTTCAACTTCTGAATCTCTGAAGTTTTAATTTGTTCCCTTGACCAAGACATATCTGTTTCTTACTATGACTTATAATTTTTTGCTGATTATCTAGGCATCTGGTTATCTTGATGAGTTAACTCTAAAGGTCCATTTCTCCCACTTATCTAGGGTTTTATCGATGATTGGCTTTGTGTTAAGGTTCTTTTTTGATGCTTGGTCTAACCTATTCTAGGATCTTTAGAATCATGTTTAACTGTTCATATTTTCTCAGCTCTTCTTCATCTAATTCTTGCCCTGAATATGTCATGCAATTTTTAAAATTGTAAGTTTTGTGCCATTGTTTCACCTCCAGGAAAGCATTTCCTTTCCTCTGTTCTTTCTCCAGGGTTCTTGATCTGTTGTTTGTTTTTGTGCAGACTTTTCTCCCCAGCTCCTATGATTTGCTTAAATTCTCTACGTTGATCAGTGTCCTGTTTTCCTTATACTTTTCAGTTTTGGGTCCATCCAGTTTTACAGCAGTTTGGTTTACCCCACTCCCCACCCCCACTTTGTGTGTGAGGCTTTTCTGCCCCCAGTTTCTTTCCTATTAGGGTATTCCACCCTGGGGAGCCAGATGGGGCTAATTCAGAAAGGTAGTTCACTTCAGAAAAGTCTATTAGATGGTCCAGCTGACTGAAACTGGATTGAGTGAGGGCACAACAGTTCTTACCAGCCTTTCTAATGTGGTCTCTCTCTCTCTCTCTCTCTCTCTCTCTCTCTCTTTTCTTTTGCCCCTGAGGGCCCTTTTATGTGCAGCACTTGTCAGCAGCTTGTATACCACCCCGGGTCTCTGCAGACATAGGTCCCTGTGCCAGGATATGTGTGGAGTCCTCATTTGCTTCTCTGAGTCACTCTACAGTCTCTGTCTGTGGTGGGGGGTACCTGGGCCATGCTCCCTCTGTGGGACTCCCAAACTGTGTGGGACCTAGTGAGGGGGAGGGGGACAAGAAGAACCCACAGTCATCTGGGATGGAATTATCCTACCTGAGATTTTTCTGTTTCTTTGATTTAGCATTTGTGGAGTCCTTATCCAATCTCTACTACCCTCCAGAGTACTAAGCAAGTGGAAGTCAGATTTGTCTTTATTACTTTTTTTTAACGAAGGCTCTTGAGAGGCTTTTTCAGGGGTTTTCTTATGCCATCGTGTTGATGATGTCACTCCTCTACATGGATAATTTTTATACAGATTTACACTTTTAAAGAGACAGTTTATAATAGCAAAAACTTGAAGATAAATGTGAGCTAAATAAACTATTTTAAAGAAATACTATACAGCAGTAAAAGAATGAGGTAAAGCTTTATGTGCATGATCATGAATTATATTAAATTTTTAAAAGATGCAGGACAATGTACGTAATGTATTCCACTTTCTGTATATAATGCAAAGTATATGCATATAAAAGCTAACATTTTTTCAGGGGAGATAAAAAGAAACTTAACATTGGTTACTTAGGGAAGAGGGAATTTTTCTTTGCATGTGTGGTGTGCGTGTATGTTGGTGATGAAGTGTGTGTCAAGTAGGAGGCTTTACATTTACCTTTCTGTTTTACTTGAATTGTCTAATCATGTACATATTTGTTTTTACACAAGATTGGAAATATAGGCCAATTTTACTTCAATACTTTTCTCTATTAAAAAGCATATAGTTTTATTAATAATGAATATGCACAAGTGATTGTCAAATTTTATTGTGCACCAGAATCACTTGAAGTACTTCTAAAAAGAAGTAAACTCCAGATTCCTACCCCAAACCTCTGAATTAGAATCTTTGAAGATGGGAGCCCAAAGAAGATGAATTTTTATACGGGTCTCAGGTGATTCTGATTTTAGGTGGTCTGAGCAATATACTTTGAAAAATACTGCAGAGCAACGGATACTTCAAAATCCATACATCTGTATGTCTAGTACATCTTCACCAGTAATAATATTAAATTGTTGTGAGGATAAAATTAGATAATCCATGAAGATCTCTTAGCACATTACTTTGCACCAAGCAAATGCTCAGAAAATGGGGGCTGATTTTTGTTGTTGCAATTGTTGGCTGTTACTGCTTTCAGAGATTACTGGAAGGAAACCAATCATTTAAATAAACTAGCATAAGACATACACTGAGAAAAATCATTGAGACTCTTAAAAACGTTGAGTTCTTTCCCATTCTTCACTGACATTAGCTGCTTTTTCATTTGGTATAGTAATTATATTTTTAAAAATATATTTAACCATTTGATGCCATTATTATAAAGTTTTGTTTATCTGTTAAATATAAGCATTTTTATGATGCTTTGAAGTCAAGAGTTATGTTGGATGGGAATATATATTTTTAAACCACAAATCAATGACAGAATATTTGATTTACAAGTGTGTGATTTTCTTTTTACTTTTCAAAATGTATTATTGGGAAGCGGGTGTGGCTCAGTGGATAGAGCCCCCGTTTACCATGTGGGAGGCCCGGGTTTGCGTCCTGAGGCCTCCTTGTGAGGGCAGGCCGGCTCGCGAGGCGCCGTGGGCTGATGCGGCAAGACCTCACAGCAACGGGGAGATAAGCAGACACAGAGAAGACATGCAGCGAATGGACACAGCAGCACAAGCAGCAAGGGGGGGATAAATAAAATAAAATAAATAAATCTTAAAAAAAAAAAAGTATTATTATGTAAAGCGAGATACACAAGAATATGGTGGCGGGGGGTGGGGCTTCAGTACTGATTCTCTGCTTTAGCTTCATACTATGTTTGCCATTTCTCTGTTCTAGAGGATGGTAAGTCATAAGGAAAAGAGTAAATATCCTGGCAATTGTGGTAGTCAGCCTCATGCTACATATCTACCAGAAAACTGATTTAGCTAAGCATATCCAACAGCACAACAAAGAGCCAGCTGGATTTGCAACAAGCTGTAAATCCAGATCAGCTAGTTCCCGTTACATCATCTCAGATGACATATTTGGAGCCCCAGGGGCAAGCAGAAAAGCCTGTCATATATCACCCAGTTTAATCCTTCAAGGTACTACTCAAATGTCATAACTGTAAAGGAAAAAGGGCACAAGCTCCCTTTCTTTCCACAGTTACCCAGGGCCCCCTTCAGTGATAGCTTATCTGAGGCTGCCTTCACCAAGCAGCTCCACCTGGGATGTATCCTCATTTCTTCAAACGTTAACTCTGCTAGGGATTTGGACCAATCCTGATAAACTGTATCTATGAAAAGTGCTAGAAGCAGAATTACATTTTAAGAGGGTTCCTTTGTTGCCCTAATCTAAATGTTAAACTAATGTGGAAATTTTAGTTTCTAAAGTTGGTCGATAGAGAAATGTTTGGTTTTTCTTTTGTTTTGGGTGGTGGAGGGAGAGGATTTTGAAAAAAAAAAAAAAAATACTATTCAATAGTATAATTTTATATAAAAAATATTTGTGAAATGTAAACTATAGAAAATAAGGCCCAGTAAAGTCCTCTTTTGTGGAAATGATTTTTTTTTATTTTAATAAGGCTTTATCTTCTTCATTTAGGAGATTTTTATTGAGGGAAGTGAAAGTTTCCCCAGGTGACATTTTTTTTTTTTTTGGTGGGGGTGGGGTCGGGGCTGGGGCGATTTTAATTTTTTTTTTTTTTTCCAAAAGACACCATGGGTTAAAAAGGTTTGGTAAGTTTTACTTCTCTAATTAGTTTGTGTGTTGAGTTAGGGTGGATCCTATAACATTCTCCTATCTTCACTCCTTCTTTCTCCTCCCCCTAAAATTTTAATTCCTGGTCCCTGAAAAAAATAGAAAAGTGAAATTCCCAAATTGAATCACCATGCCAGCCTGGTTACCTATCAGTGGCAACTACTTCCATACTCTTTGCCCAACCCAAACCCAATAACCTTAAACTTTGGAATACAGTATTTTATCAGCCTTTATGAGAGTAGTGCCTGGTATAAGCCATTCCCCTCCAATTTAAAAGTGTTACCCAAAGAAGCTTTGACTGAGGAGTTGTACTTTTTTATTTTTCCATGAAGTAATTTAACATACCATGTCAAATTGTCCTGAGAGGGGGTAGAAATCATACCATTCTCAAAAGAGAACAATTGACTGATCTCTTACCAGCAGGCTCAGGCTGAACTCAAAAGTCTTTTGAACTTGACAACTCAAAAGTAAGTGGTTTCTTGATTGATTTTTACATTTCTAACAATGCTCCTCTATGTTCTCGTTTACTCCCTGAAATGTCACTAACCTCTGGTTTAGGGTACTGGGGAAATCTAGTAAAAAGGTTATCTAGAAAATAGTATTCTCTTAGCTGGAAAGAGTTAATGTAGTACGAAAGAGGAAAGAGTTAATTGCCTCATCTACAGGTGTCTTAAATTCTTCACTATTCTTCAAATTCTACCCTCCTGCCAATAAATGAAGCAAACATGGCAATGTATGAAGGAACCTGAATAATGGCATTCATATTCTCAAGTAAATTTAAGTCTTAGGATATGTTTTGTTAATTAAATATGAAAAGATTTAGGAAAATGTGAACAAAAGGTAGATAGATTTAAAAGCATTTTATATTGACACTTTTATCCCAGCATACATACATTTTATATTAGGGTTATACAACAAAATATGTGAACAGTCATTATTTGATTGTTTAGAAACAAATGAAAAGAAAATGTATTCTTTTTTCTTGAACACTCTTGACAGAGTATGAAACAGTCTTGCAAATAATAAACAATTTTTCCTAGAATTTCTAAAATGCATAGGTGAATAGAATTTAAACTTTAATCACTAAAATATTTTGAATGTGTTTTGAACTGTGTTGTTTCCATTAAAATCTGAAACCACACCACTGGGATAATATGGAGTAGAATGTTTAAAAACATTTGCAGCAAAAAGTTAACCAAACACATAGTTACGAGCTATTGTTCAGAGATGTACCTCTTTCTTATTCAAGGTAATCATCTCCCTCTTAAAATCCTTCATATAAGAGATGTGATCATGCAATGTAGTGAGCACAGATATCTGGGCATTTTCCCGTTTGGCTGATATACTAAATAATAGGAAATATATTACAAATGAGTGCTTTCAGAAGTCCAGGCCAACCAGCCTGCCTGATAGACCAGAATCGTTTTCATGCAATTTACAAACATGCCTTCCTGGGAGAAGATAAATTGAGGTTGCTATTGAGCACCTGAGATAAAGGGCAGCAGTGCAGCATGCCATCATGTTTACAATGACTTCATCTTTTCTTTCTTCTTTGGCATTTGGGCAAAAGCTGGTGGGTGTGTTGGTAAAATAATCTGCCTATTTTAAATGCACCATTAATGCTCTCAGAAGTCTCACCACAATATTCTGAATTGAAATAGGACACTTGCCCCTAGCACCCCTATCTTCCCATCTTTGCAATTTCTTTGGCAGATTGCCTGTGAAAACGTCACATTCTGGTTTCAATGCTTATTCAATAGTAAAATTTTCCTTTCTCTCTCCTACCTTTGTGGAGAGAGAGTTGGGAGCTTCCATTTTTAGTTCTATTTTCCCAGCAGATTCCAAATGTTCAAAGTATTTCATAATGGCCCTATTTATATCTTACTGGGATCAGTGTTAGAATGAAATCCAGATGTTATATACAAAATGAGCAGTACTACAAACTATGATCACTTCTCTACTTCTCTTGCAGTGACTGAAGAATTAGAACTAGAAGAGATGGGCTGGACTTTCACTGCTGTGTTTTGTTTAAATGATGGTAGGGACAAACACAGGAATGCAGTGTGACCTGAGAAAAATTTGAGGGGTAGGGATGGAAGGATTAGTTAAGACAAGATGGCATGCACACATGTATGGCCAAGTGATTTTTGACAAGGGTGCCATATCAATGGGGAAAGATTAGTATCTTCAACAAATGATGCTGGGAAACTGGATATCCACTTGTAAAATAATGAAATTAGACTGCTACCTCACATCATATACAAAATTTAACTCAAAAATGGATCAAGGACCTAAGAATAAGAGCTAAAACCATCTAACTCTTGGAAGAAAACATAGGGGGAAATCTTCAGGACCTTGTAATAACAGGGATTCTTAGATATGACATCAAAAGCATGATGAACAAAAGAAAGAAATTGGAATTCATCAAAATTAAAAACTTTTGAACTTCAAAGGGCACTATCAAGAAGGTGAAAAGAACCTACAGAATGGGGGAAAATAATTGTTAACCATATAACTCATAAGGATTATTACCCAGATTATATAAAGAACTCTTACAGCTCAACTACAAAAAGACAACCCAATTAATAGATGGACAAAGGAATTGAATATTTTCCCAAAAAGGATATACAGATGGCCAATAAGCACATAAAAAGATGCACAACATCATTGATCATTAGAGAAATTAAAATTAAAACCATAGGAGAACCACCAGCAAGATGGCGGCAGAGTAAAAAGCTCCTAGAATCAGCTCCTGCTACGGGGCAGTTGGTGATCACCAAGAGCTATCTAGAGAACTTGTTTAGGGGCTCCAGGAGACCAGAAGTGCATCCTGCAACACCCTTGAAAGAATGGAAGGAGGAGACTGACCATCTGCAGAGAAGATTCTTAAGTAGAGCACTCCACAACAAGGAGGCCGGTTTGCATCCTCCATTGGAGGCACAAGCAGACTTGGGAGCTGTTCCACGGCTGGAATTAGAAGCTCCACTTCCCAAAAACAGGGGAGGAAGAGACATTTAGGCACCAACTTCAGCTACTGATTAGTAAATTTGGCGGGCTAAAGTATAATCCTAAGAACAGCTAAAGTTTGAACCTGTCCAAGTCAGAAAGAGGCCGGTAGCTGCCATCTTAACTCTGCACCTGACTCGAGGGGAAGCCGGGCTGACTGAAAATCACAGTGAGGGTAGAGACCAGCTTCTTTCACCCAGATCGGCCTGCAGCCATAGCCTAGGCTTCAGCCCCACCTCTAGCAGGGAGGAAGCTGGCAGGCCCTGCACCAGCCTATCCAGGTAACTGCAGATACATTTGCTGGCACAGACTGAATAATCAGAAGTCTACTGGGGCAACTGCCTAGTCATCTTGGACCTGCACTGCATAGATTGCTGTCCACACCTGCAGCTCTATCCCCGATCCAGGCAGGGGAGAAAGGGGCATGAAGCTTCATCAGTCTCTCTGGTCAACTACAGTTTAGGCCTGCATGACTTATATTATTCCACACAGCTGTGTCTCTGTCTCTTCCTCTGGCAAAGGAGAAAGTTGGGAGAAGCTTCATTGTTCCTTGGGGTAATGAGGGCAGCTTGAGCCTCCACAGATTATAGCACCAACTACATCCTTGACTCCTACTACACAACCAGCAAGGGAGAAAGGGCAGGAAGCCCCAAACTAAAGAGAAAAACTGCACCCAGAATAAATACTCTAGTAAGCCAGATGCCAAGACACCAACAAAAAATTACAATCCACACCAAGAAACAGGAAGATATGGCCCAGTTAAAGGAACAAGATATGCCTCCAGAAGACATAAAGGAGTTGAGATAACTAATCATAGATGTTCAAACAAATCTCCTTAATAAATTCAATAAGATGGCTAAAGAAATTAAGGATATTAAGAAGACATTGAATGAGCACAAAGAAGAATTTGAAAACATACATAGAAAAATAGCAGATCATATGGGAAAGAAAGGTGCAATAAATGAAATTAAAAATACACTGGAATCATAATAGCAGATGTGAGGAGGCAGAAGAAAAGATCAGTGAGCTTGAAGGAATGGCCTCTGAAAGTGAACATTCAAAAGAACAGATGAAGAAAAGATTGGAAAAACTTGAACAGGTCTCAGGGAACTAAAGGACAGCAAGAGATGTGCAAACATACATGTCATGGGTGTCCCAGAAGGTGAAGAGAAGGGGAAACGGGCAGAAAGAATATTTGAAGAAATAATTGTAGAAAATTTCCCAACCCTATTGAAGGACATAGATATCCATGTCCAAGAAGCACGACATGCTCCCATCCGAAAAGTCTGAATAGACCAACTCCAAGACACATGCTAATCAGAATATCAAATGCAAAAGACAAAGAGAATTCTGAGACCAGCAAAAGAAAAGCAATGCATAACATATAAGGGGAACCCAATAAGTTTAAGTGCTGATTTCTCACCAGAAACCATGGAGGCAAGAAGACAGTGGTAAGATATATTTAAGGCACTGCAAGAGAACAACTTTCAGCCAAGAATCTTATATCCGGCATGACTGTCTTTCAAAAATGAGGGCGAGTTTAGAATATTCACAGATAAACAGAAACAGAGAGTTTGTAACTAAGAGATCTGCTTTGCAGGAAATACTAAAGGGTGTGCTACAGCCTGAAAAGAAAAGACAAGAGAGAGAGGCCTGAAAGAGAGTCTAGAAATGAAGATTATATCAATTTAAGTAACTAAATGTCAAGAGTGGTGAAAATAAAATATGACAGTTAAAAGCCAAATATTCAGGAATAAACTTAACCAACAATGTAAAGCACTTGTATTTAGAAACTTTTAACTCATTGTTTAAAGAAATTTTTAAAAGATCTAAAAAATTGGAAGAAAATTCCATGCTCATGGATTGGAAGACTAAATATCGTTAAGATGTCAATTCTACTCAAATTGATATACAAATTCAATGCAATCCCGATAAAAATTCCACCAGCATTTTTTAAATAAATGGAAAGCATGATTATCAAATTTATTTGGGAGGGTAAGGAGTCCTGAATAGCCAAAAACATCTTAAAAAGGAAAACCAAAGTTGGAGAACTCTCATTTTTGGACTTTAAGTCGTATTTCCTAGCTACAGTGGTAACAGCATGGTACTGGCATAAAGATAGATACATAGACCAATGGAACTGAATTGCTGGTTAAAAAAACAGATCCTTACATCTATGGTCAAGTGATTTTTGACTAGCCTGTCAAACCCACCCAGCTCAGGCAGAACAGTCCTTTTAACAAATGATGCTGAGAAAACTGGATATCCATAGCAAAAGAAGGAAAGAGGACCCCTATCTCACACCTTATACAGAAATTAACTCAAAATGAATAAAAAACCTAAATATAAAAGCAAGAACCATAAAGCTTCTAGAAGAAAATGTAGGAAAATATCTTCAAGACCTGGTGGTAGGTGGTGGATTCTTAAAGGAGATAAGAGGACTGAGATGGACTACTGATATTTAATGTATGTAGAAGCTTTATTAGCTTTACTGTGAAAGTGTGGAAATGTACAGACTTGATGGTAAACCATTATAGTGAGTAACAGCTGGTTTATAAATGGGGATGTGGCTGAAAATGGTAGTCTAGGGATGTAAATGCCAATTGACAGAAAGCTAGAGAATAATCTAGGGACTGAATAGCACAGTAAACCCAGAGGTGGGTGAGAATTGTGGTTGATGGTACAGATGCAACAGCGTCCTTTGTGAGCTAGAGCAGATGTACATCACTATTGCATGGTGGTGGGAATGTGGAGAAGCATGGGAAAAATACAACTGGAGTTACCTATGGACTGTGGTTAAGAGTAATAATGTAATATTCTTGCATCTATGCCAAAGATGTACTGTGTTGATAATGTGGGAGTATGGAAAATGTATGCCAAATGTACGCTGTGGACTGGTAATAATCGGGTGATATTATCTCATAATCTGTAACAAATGTTCCACCACAGTGTGGTGTGTTGATAGAGGGGTGTTGTTTGGGAATTCTCCACATGTGCATGATTGTTTTGTAAGTTTACAAGTTCCGTCATAAAAATATATTTAAAAAATAATAATAGGGAAGCGGGTGTGGCTCAGTGGATAGAGCCCCCGTTTACCATATGGGAGGACCCGGGTTCGCGTCCCGAGGCCTCCTTGTGAGGGCACGCCGGCCTGAGCAGTGCGGTGGGCTGATGCAGCAACCTCACGGCAGGAAGCGGGTGTG
>JAQZBX010092256.1:0-12300 GCA_029593785.1 Cabassous unicinctus
CCCCCACCCCACCCTCCGCTTGCTGTCTGTGTCCATTCACTGGGTGATCTTCTGTGTCTGTTTCTTGCCTTCTCATTTTTCTCCACCAGGATTCACTGGAATTCTATCCTAGGGACCTCTGATGTGGGAGAGAGGCACCCTGTCACTTGCGCCACCTCAGTTCCTGGTTTCTGGTATGTCTCACCTTGGCTTTTCCCTGCATCTCTCTTCTGGTGTGTCATCATTTTGCTGCATGGCTTGGCGGGCCTGGCTTGCCTGCTTGCCTTTTTAATTTATTTTTTATTTTTTTTAATTTTACCAGGAGGTCCCAGGGACCAAACCGGGTCCGTCCATATGGTAGACGGATGCCCAACCACTTGAGCCACATCTGCTTCCCTTTTACTTCTCCTCTTACTCATAGTTGCTCCTCCTCCCATAATTTCAGCTTGCAAAGTGTCTTTAGCTTGTCATGATCCTGACTCAGGCTTCAAAATGACCTTTCAGCAATGTTGCCCACAGCTCACTGGAAACTTCCCTCTTGGACTCTTGATTCAAGTTCCAGGGAGAGAGAGGGAGGAAGAGAAAGAAAAAGAGAGAGAATCTGACTCTTTCAGCTCATTCTTTGAAACCACACCCCACAGGTCAGAGGACACTGGCAAGCCTGGGAAATGTCCTGCTCAGACAGGTATCTGTCCAGTCTCATCCCAACCAGATGTTATCAGAATGAAGCCTAGTAAGAAGCAATAGTGAACGGGGACAGCGTCTCTGAGGAGGAGGCATGGTAGGCCCTCCAAATGAGGCGCTTCCAGCACTTTGCTGACTGCATCTGTCTGCTGCCTTCACTTATGCACAACTGTCCTAGTGAGGCCATGGGGCATTTCCATTCACCTCAACAGGAAAAACAAAAAACACAAAAAAGCATAAAAAACCCACATGGGTTTTGTGACTATTATTGTTATTTCATATGTGTCATCATACGACTATAAGTAAATTGATACCTGTATAAAGATGTGACCCATGTTTCACCTTTATCATCATGCTCTAATAAATGTGTTTATACATATATATGCCTATACATATTTGAAAATACATATGTTTATACATATATATGCCTATACATATTTGAAAATACATATAGATGTATGTGTGTATGTGTGTGTGTGCGCGCGTGTAAGGCCCGACTTATTTTTCAAGATATTGTTATAAACACAAGGGGAGATGTATTTTGAATAGAGTGTTTCCTGGTGTTGGTACTTAGTATGTTGGCAGCATGGTTTTGGAAACATTATCCTTTTCATTCACCATGACACAAACAGTTGTTGAAAACTGTTGTAGACACTGGAGAAGTTTAAGACAGGTTTCCTGTCCTCATGGGATTCATGTTTTTACATGTACACCAAAAACATGTACAATGGCACAAAAAATGTCTACTTATTAAGAACATATTCCTGAAAACACACACTGATGTCAAGCGTATAAAACTCAAACAGAAGAATTGTGTTTTTTAAGGAGAATTTCTATTTTCAGGGAGCTAAAATATAGTATAAAATACGTAATTGTGGTCTGTCTTTTAAATATAGTCTTTGGATATAATTCTAGCATTTAGAATATGTGCTTTAAGTTTGGGCTTCTCCATCCCATTTGAGCAAAGTTGACTACCTAAAGTCTAACAGGTAGTTTTGTGATTTGGGTCAGGTTATTTACATCTCTGTGAATAGTGAATTGTTTTTAAAAGTAGAGATATAGTACTTCGTCCTTTACTTCTGACAGAGTATTGTGAGAATTAAATGAATTGAATCATATAGAGTGATTAGAATAGTGACTGATGCATAAAAGATTCTCAGTATGAGCTGTCATTATTGAGGCCAAAGATTCACCATTTTCTATACATCAAATGATTTCTTTCTTTCTCTCAATTGCTTTATGTTTATAAAAGCCATACTACCTTTTACCAGTGTCAGTACTTACATTTCCCCCCGCATTCCACTAATTTTGATAACACAGCAAGGCTAAATATGACTTAATAGGAAAATAAGTGAACCTGTGTTGCTATGCTGACAAAAAACGGTGACACGGATAGACCTGCCATAAGCTGGCAGACAGCACCACCATGAGATAACTCAAAGTGTTCATCTGTTGCCTGGCATATTGTCCTGATTCCACATAGCAAAGGTGACTTGGGCATGTTAATGTATAGTGTCCTGACATGCATGAAAGTGAATGGACAAAGGTCAAGGGCACCAGGATATGGCCCCTTCCTTTCACCATATTAAATCCTGGAGCTCCCCAAATAAAGCCAAACATGATAAAGTTAACAATAATTTCTCAAAAGATGAATGCTTTAATAACAAAAAAGTTGTGTATTTGTCCAAGAATGTGATTCTAAACAGCTACAACAATTGTAAGCTTCTATAACTCAAAGCAGTACAATTTTACTCCAAATGTTATAAAATAGTTCTGATTGTACACTTTTTAAAAAATATATAAGGGACCTGAGTGTGATTGAAAAGTGCATTATAGCACATAAAAATTACCATGCAACCACATAAATCCTATAATAAATTTTCCCTAAAATAGCATTCCAGCTATAACAATTGTTCCTTAAATATTTCATTAACTTTTTAAAATTTATTTTTAGTTTGAAAGCTAGGGGTATGGTGGCAGGGGACTGACGCTTACGAATAGTTTATAAAGAAGTTGGATTTATGTTTTTTTTCTTGATAAATTTCCCTGTAAAGGTAAGTTATTTAAAACCATTTCACAAGGCACCTGGAAGAAAAAAACAGCTAACAGAATAAAAAGTGGTTGAATGGGTAATTAAACAACTAAAAGAAGAATAACTAGACTTCCAAGTTTTTGCAGTACATTATCGCTGGTTTTAGGTTACAAAAGAAATTTATGCTTCTTGTAATAAAATAAAGCTTAAGAATTTAAAGTTGTAAAGTATGAAGTGAAAGTTTATCTGCCCCCTACCCTCTCCTACAACATTTAAATGTGAGAAAATGGTGATACTATTGGTAGAAAATGGGAAATCAGGAGGCTCCTGTTTCCCTGAGTTTTGTGTTAGACAATTCCATTGGTGCTAACAGAACTTCCAGGCATTTCTGGGAGAGTCTGGCTGAACCTCAGGGGAGAGGTCGGATCTGACATTGTATGTGCTCTTTCCAGTCTTCACCTAGTTATCCTTTTGTTCCTTTTGATGCCAAGTCACTCCTTCTTCACCCTCTCACCCCCTTACCTCTCTCTTGGCAAGGTCATGGGGAAACTCACCTTGTTAGTGGGAGTATATTTATACTCCTTTGGCACTATTTATCAAAATTACTGAATTACACAATCTCTAATCCAGCAATGCTGCTTTGAGAAATGTATACAAAGATGCATATGCACAATGCAGAATGATATATGTCTACAAAGTTAGTCACTGCATCATCAGTGGTGTAACAAAAGATTGGAAACAAAACAAATGCCCATCATTAGCAAAGCTGGTTAAATACTTTAGGAGGCAACAGAAAATAGAATTCCATATAGCAGAAAAATTAGAATGAGGAATTTTTCTCTGAACCGATACAGAAAGATTTCCAAGATATATTGATAAGTTAAAAAGAAAAAAAGCAACCTGCAGAATAATATATATTAAGATACATTTTGTGTAACAAGATAGGTATGGGGAAATAGTGGACGTGTATCTGTATTTGCATGAAGAAACTGTGGAAGTGACACAAGAAACTCACAAAAAAGTTCACCTGTGGTATGTGGGACCAGAGGCAGGAGCAAGAATTGGACAATGGATACATTTATATTGTTTGCTGCTTGAACCATTGTGAATTTATTACTCATCAACATTTTAAAATATTATTATCAAACAGAATATATCGTTATAGAGAGCAGAATGATTTAAAGGCTAAGTAGGCATCGTGCTCACAAAGATTTTGGGAAGGGAAGCAGATGTGGCTCAAGCGATGTGGTTCAGTTCCGATGCCTCTTACAGAAGACAGTGAGCTGGCGTGACGGGCAGGAGCCGGTGAGCTGATGCGACAAGAGACATGAGAGGAAAAACATAACAAGAGACAACAAATTAGGGAATGGAGGTGGCTTAAGGGATTAGGTGACTCCCTCCCACATTAGAGGTCCCGGGTTCGGTTCCCAGTGCCTCCGAAAAGAAAACAAAGAAGATGAACAGACACAGCGAGTGCAAACAACAAGGGGGTGGGGAGAGATAAATAAAAAATTAAAAAAAAAAAAAAGATTTTGGGAAGGATAAGGATTCTCAGAATAGTGGCATATGAGCTGACTGACCTTAAAGATGGATTTCAAAAGGTAGAGAACTAGGGTAGGACCCAGGTTATAACACTCTTACAAACAAAAGCCAAAGGGACGAAAGCTTATTGAGTTGACTTGAAATGTTTCTCCCCAGCACACTTACTCAAACTCACTGAGAAAATTAATGAGCTGAAAGTCCACTTTCTCACATTGGGACTGTAGCAAAATGAATTTGGTTCCCCAGTCTTTGTTCAATGTGAAATGCAAGTTACAGAGCTCATTATATGCTGTGGATATCACATCCTCATATATGCTGTCTCATTCCTTGTTCATTTTTGAGGAAAGCCACTAAGTAAGCGCAAAATTACTTATGGAATAGGAATTGAATCCTAATCCAAGGACAGAGCTTATCCAAAAATTCAAAACGATTAAACCTGATAAATGACCTCTTTACTCTTAGTCAGAAGTAAGTCTGTCGTGACTAATGGGGTCAGTTTTAATAATTTATTTGTGTTGTAGTCTTACTAGCATATGCCTTCATTAGATTTCTTATCTTTATGTATCTTGATTTGTACTTTGTAATCCTTTCCACTGAGCATGGACCATGAGAAGAGGAGACGACTCTCAGAGTAGGTGCTTCCCCATGGCAGGCTAAAGGAAAATCAAACTTTGTTTTTACCAAATCTCACGAAGTTGCTCAATTGTTCTAGGATGATTCATCTTAGTAATTTAAATCTCTCTGTCTCTCACTCAGGCACACACACACACACACACACCAACTCTGTTAAAAACAGAAAAAAAGCTTTGAAAGAAATACAACAAATGTTTACATTGGTTGAGTTTGGATGGTAGGACCATGGAAAATTTTTCTTTTCTTCTTTTAACTTTTCTATATTTCCCAAATTTTATTTAATGAACACGAACTACTTTATAGTGAAAACAGAAAAGGAAAAACAACCAACCAAAGCACATAGTTTAAAGCAGAGAATTTGCAGGACCAAGGCCAAGCATGCAGCTCAGCTCTCTCTTAGTTCATATTCCAGGAAGCCCAGAATGAGGCTTATTTTGTGGCAGCTTCTGTCTGCCCTTTGTTCCATGGTCAGATATTTGTGCCTCTACGCCAAAGCCTTCACACAGTCAGCTCTGGGCAAAGAGAAGAGGCTTCCCAGTGTCCCGTTTAATGAGTTACCTTCAACTCACCAGGCCCTTGTGTGGTTCCAAGATCACCTTCAGCCTGGGCTCAGCACTTGGTCTTATCCTTTCGTCACTCTTTTCCAATACAACAAACAAATCCAACTCCACAAGCAGTCCCAAATAACACAGAGCTTACTGACTTTTCCTTGGGGAAGTGAGGTAAGTTTCTCACAATATGTAGTAAAAGTGCTCTAAAAACGCATGCATCCATTTCTGCTCTTTCCTCAAAGTTCCTCTCCTAACAGTTGCTTCTTTCCCCTCAGATTTCCTCTTGGGGCCTCTTGAGCCTGACTTTGCCCTTTATCTCCCCCAGCTGACACACTCCACCCAATAAAAAGATGGGTCAGGTTGTCAGCCAAATTTCAACCACTTCATCTTTTTCAGGCATCTCCCCATGGACCCATACTATAACTGAATGAAATTTAATGTTCCCTGGAAGCCAGCTTTATTCTACTTTCTATAGTCTAGGTTTTTATAGGAAACCCTATATTCTATTTAATGCCCTCAGCTATACAGACATGGAAACCAGTATAGGGTTTGTGTAAAGAATGTGGCCAGGAGGATGAGGGTTTTTTTTTTGTTGTTGTTTTTTAAAGATTTATTTTATTTATCTCTCCCCAACCACTCATTGTTTCCATTTGCTGTGTCTGTTCATCTTCTTTGTTTCTTTAGGAGGCACTGAGAACTGAACCTGGGACCTTTGATGTGGGAGGGAGGTGCCTAATCCCTTAAGCCACCTTCATTCTCTGCTTTGTTGTGTCTCTCATTATGTTTTCCCTCGAGTCTCTTGTTGCGTCATCTTGTCATGTCAGCTCGCCGTCCTGCTCGTCCTCTTTAGGAGGGACCGGAAACCTCTGCTCCCTGCTTTCTTGTGTCTCTCATTATGTTTTTCTTCCTGTGTCTCTTGTTGTATCATCTAGTTTCAGCTTGCTGTGCCTGCCCGTCACGCCAGCTCACTGTCTTCTTTAGGAGGCACAGGGAACTGAACCATGGAACTCCCAGGTAGTAGGCGGGAGCCCAATCACCTGAGCCATATCTGCGTTCCGAGGGTGAGTCTTTAACTCACTCTTGGGAGCCAAAGTAGGGAGATTTGGAGAGTGGAACAAGTGTCAGGTTATTCAGCATGAGGTTTCAGCTGGCCCTCATACACTCTCTGAGACGTTTGGGCTACGAAATTTTCTCTCCTGGAAGGTAGCAGGGTGGAGGGTGTGGTGTTGCAGGCTCTAAGACAAGCATGCAGAGAGGCTCACAAATCATGTCCAAATATTTAAAAGCTATAAATCAAGCTAGTAAATCATTAAATAAAATATGATCTCTCCTACTTTGTCAAAAACATCTTGAGAACACCATGGAAGTCTAGGTCTGAATTTAGAATTCCTGGACTCCTTGGAGGTCCTTGCCAGAACATGGCTGCAGGGGGAGAGCCAGTCCCAGCGTGGGCATCATCCTGCTTTGCTTGTTCTTCCCACCTGCGATTCCAGACTCTTCTGTACCAGCAGGGGCCTCGTGCATTTGTATGGACTCCCCAGTCCATGTATCCAATCTGCTTCCCCCTCCAAACAAACACCCACTCTTTATTTACCCCTGGAGACTGGGGTGCACATACCAGCATCAGGTTCAACCTTAGAAGAACTGACCAGGAAAAGGCCTATGTTGGGCCTGGAAGCAGGCTCAGGCATATATGGATGGAGAATCCTGGGGTCCCATGTGTTGTCCAAAAAATGGAGGTTTTCAAATAGCCCTCTCTTAATTCATAAGCTTTGAAGATGGTGCCCAAACTGAAGTGGGGAAATTCAAGGCCAAGGTCATGGTTTATTAGATTGTCAGTGCTGCCAGAAGGCAGGGGGCTAGATTTTATGACTTCTCAAGGTTGTTCATTCCACCTCAGTCTCTGCTGAACAGGGTCTTTGGGGGAAGCTCGGTGGACCATAATCCACCCCCTTTAGTCCCTTTAACCAGCTTCTGGCATAGAGCAAAGTACCTGCTCTGTCCCTTGCAGCTTTCTGCCCTGTCAGGAATGAGTACCAAGAAAGAAGACCTTTAAAGGCAGAGCATCTCAGAAGGAATCTTTAATTTCCTGATTTGGTAAAAAAATAACCTTTCCTCACACCTAGGCTGAAAGGCAGAGGGAAGCATGAGGAGTGTAGCTGAAGGATGACCCAGGACTTGGAGAAGGGCCACCATTCCTTCTACCTCTGCACCTGTGGTTCAGGTGTAGTCAGTCCTGTTGGGAGCAGAGAGATGGACTGTATCACCCCAAAAGCCTTAAGACACCCCTCAGATGGTGTGGGCCCAGCCAGGAAGAAGGGCTGCTCGCAGACCATGAGCACAGAACCGGAGGGGATGTGGGAGGGGTTAGGAGCTGAGTGGGAGACTCTGGCCTGGATGTGTTGCTGAGGTCTCTCCTAATTGCCTGACTCAGCCTGGGAGGGAGATGGGGAATGAATCAAGCCATTTTTCCTCCCACATCTTAGCTGCCAGGCTCTGAAAGTCATTGCCATGAAGGCAAGCTCTGGGTGACCTCAGCCAATAATGGCATAAAGGATGTGAAATTTCTAGTCACACACATCCGTGTACACACAGCCTTATCTCAAGGCCTAACCTGCAGAAGAAAATATTTTAGGGTAGGGTGGTTGATGAAATGTCAGGAAGAGTCTACAACCTGAACTTTTCTGAGATCTGTTCCTCTTGTCCCAGCAAAAACACACTCACAAGTAAGTATGCTACCCTGGGCTCTGACTAAAAGTCTTTAACTTGACATGCCCCCTGCTGCTTGCTCTGCCACCTGCATTTTCCTTCCAAAAGTAGAGTCACTGGAAAATGCCATTGGAATTTGGAAGGAGAAATTAAATAACTCCTGAATATTATGAGTTGAAGAAAATGGAGCTCAGGAGGCCAGGTTTGCATTAGATTCACATAATCTCTGAGGAAGCCATTTTCACTTCATGCTGTGGAGAGCCTGAACTGTTTCTTGAGAGAGAGAATGTCGTGGGCTTAGGGTGGGAATAAAGGGGGGGCAATGTGCGGCACTCTATTGATATTAATAGGAAATAATAATGAAGAGAAGCCGTGAGGGAATCATCCCAGGGCTTTTGTCGTTGGGTCTAAACTCCAGGATCCAGTTTGCCTCTATTTATGACCAATATCACTAACGGGAGGAGTTCCTGCTGATAACTTTCTACCTTGAGAAATCGAACTCAAATTCTATAGCATCTCTCTGAGAAGTCCTTGAATTTGCATTCTGTGACCTCACAGAAAGTCACAAAGAACAAGTCAGCCCCTAGCTTGGGTTTTACAAGGAAATAAATTGACATCTGTATAGGATTATCAGATAAAGCACAGAACACCTGTATTTGCTAAATCTGACGACCCTACATCCACAGGTTCCTAAAATCTTCAATCTTCTCTGATTTCTTCAATAGCAAATGTTACCTTAATATGTGGTACTGCAAACCCAAGTAAATCTGAGCTCTTAGGGAGATGTCATATGGGGCCATACAGAAAATGAAAAGAAAAAACACCCCCATTGAAAAGTAAAGTGTCTTTTCCATAGATTTTTCCCATTGGGCAGACTTTGGCGTTTTCCTCCAGTCATATACATGCCTACATCTGAATAACTTGTTTTGACTACAAATCAAAAAAAGGAAGGTTCTTAATACCAGCAGGTAGTCTGCCTACTCAGTGAGCTGCTACTATTTGCCAGGCATTGTGTTTGGTGCTTTATGTACATCATCTCGTTTCATCCTCAGCATATGCCCCCAAATAACTATTTTTTTAAAAATCTCCAATGTAGAGATGAGGAATCTGAGGCTTAGAGATGTTAAATAACTTGTCCCAGAGTACACAGCTGATAAGTGGAAGAGACATCGTGATGGTGATGACGGTGTTGAAGACAGCTAACATTTGTCAAGAATATATTAGGTGCCAGACAAGGTGTGAACACACTATATTAACTCATTCAATTATCACAACCACCTTTTCTGCCTGTACTCTCATTATCTTCATTTTAAAGATGAGGCAACACATTTACCCTTGGTTGCCTGACTCTAAACCGCTGACTCCACTGTTAGCCAACACTACTTTTGACCCTACCTCTCCAGGCACTAGGTCCTGACACCCTCCTCTCAAGCTTCCTGTAGCAGGTTGCTGAACCTATTTTTAGACCCAGATTCTTCCTGAAATGTTGGCCTGGGAACTGGCTTTTTTGTTCTAGGAAGGTGGTGGGTAGTAATGCTTTAGCAGGCAGATGTCAGGTGGACTTGAGTCCCTACCTTAAATTGGGCAACGTGAGTTGAGTGTTTTCAGGCTGTGAAAATGTGCTTCTGACAAGTTTTACTCTGAGGAGCTGATCTATAGCCGGAAAACAGCCTCAACAAAATTCTTCTCAACCTCACTTCCCGGAAGCACTTGGCTTTTGCCAACCACGATCTTAGAGAGACTTCCAGCCAGTCAAAAAGACAAGTTCTAGCCTCATGGCGATATGGCAAATCTGGTTTCTCTCCATTGGTGCCGATGCCACAGATCCTCTTTGGGGAGATATGCTTCTACCATCCCTGCTCCCAACTCGTCATGTTCTCTCAGATGCAGGCTTATGATTAGACAGGCAAATGGGGGAATGAGCACAAGATTTCTTACCCTTCCGTTCTCTCCTCATTAGCTTATGTGATATAGTTTCAACTCAAAGAAAAAGAAAAAAACTCCAAATCTCTCAGAAGCCCACCACCTCCTCTTGATGCCTTCTCCTAGAGAAGCATTTCTCTCATCTCATTCTTGTCTTTATCTTCAAAAGGTAGTTCTCTTTTTCCTGGAAGTGCCTGATGAACTCCCTGCCCAGATCTCTCTCGCTGCTTCTAGAGTGTGACCCACAGAGAGCAATAGAGGGGAGATAGGGCATAATAGTTAAGAGTGTGAGCTCAGGAGTCAGGCTGCCTGGGGGTTCAAGCCCAGCTCTAGCATATGTTTGCTTGTAAACATTGGAGTTAGTCCTTTTTCTGTGCCACATCCTCATCTGCAGAATGGAGATGACAGTAACCCTCTGCCTTGTAGGACTGCAGATTAAATAAGGCATGTATACTAAGCATACAGCAGGTGCTCAATAAGCATTAGCTATTATCATTCAGTGGACTTTAATTCCTTGAGAGCAAGGATCCCATTTTTTAAAATCCCATAGCATCTCTAAGTGCTTAGAATAGTGCCTGGCACATAGCAAGCACCCCGAAATGATTTCGTCAGTGTTAATTCAATGTATGAGAAGGACCTTGAGGGCAAAGAGTTCTTGCTGGGATCCTCCTTTAAGTAAAACCCTTCCATCCCTTAAGTACAGCCCTTCCCTTAGAAAGTTGCAAGGAAAGACTCCTGTGTGATAAGGAGGCCACTGTCACATCAGTCATACTGCGGTCCCTGGAGCTAGGTGGGTAGAAGGTTAGTAACTAGAGTATTATGTGCACAGTCAGTGTAGGGGTAAAGGTGGTAAAGCTGAAGAAAGTGGAGTCATTTATTTGGGCTGGTATTATTTTGAATTCCATTTATTTTATAGTTTTTCTCCGATGACTGTACATGAATATATAGTGCTAAGTTGAATTCTCTGACCCCTGTACTACAGGCTAGGTTTGGATAAGTAGTAAGCATAAACCCTTGTGGAGGCACTCTGGGAAGTGAGGCTAATTTGTGGAGTCCCTTGAAAGGAGTCTTGTCCCAAGGTGTGACGTGTGGGTGTGCTTTTGGAGCTGGAGAAGGCAACTTAGGTAGAATAGTACAGAGTAGACTAACTGGTCATTGAATTGTTAAACATTTATTTTCCCCAAAGAAGAGCTTTATTGCAGCTTCTGCTGGCTTAAGACAGTGAAAGTCCAAAAATCCAGCATAATCAGGACCTCATCTCTATAGGATTATCAGATTTGTCCTGACTTTTGGACATTATTCTGTTGATAATGTTTAATTGTCTTTATTTCTGATTTCTAGGAAATTGTCTAGGTTATACGCTTTCTAGCTGTCTCTTGGCCATTGTTACTTATACTTGAAACCTTTATCAATTAGAGATGAGCTGATTAAAGCAGGAACCCTTTGTTGTAAAAGCATCATCACACAGTATTTGATCCCTGAAAGGCTCTGGAAAAAGAAACACACACACACACACACACACACACACACACACAAAACAATGAATTAATCAGCATAGATGCACTACTAGAGCTTCTTAAGAGTGTGTCATTAAAACTCGTTAATGCTGCTACCACTGAGCTCATCCACCCAGATCCACTCACTCCTCTGATCCAAATGAAATTCATCCTGACAATCTGTTTCTGCAGCTGGTGATGGAGACACAAATGTTGGCTATTGGGACTTTCCAGATTGCTTTCAATATTCCAAATGCCAAATAATAAGAATTTTAAAAATTACTTTTGATTTTCCAAATACCACAACATCAGGACATACAGATTAGGAAATGCTAGTTATAAGGCATTTATTATATATGCTTTCCTGCCTTACTGTTTTTTCCAAGGGCAGCAGAAGAGAGAGGAATCACACTAGAGGAGAAATGGGGACAAGCCTAACCATAGCATCACCTAGAGACTGTGAACCCTGAGCCTGGGAAGCACCATTTGAAGTGGGTCCACAGAATAGCCTTTGGATAGCCGCGCTTGGCTTTCCAGTTACTTCTTCAACACTTGCAAGAACGCTTGTGAGAAGGATTCTGCTTCCTGACTCAGAGGGTCCTGGCTTTTTGAGAGGCGTCATGGCCAGAGCTATAGTGGGCTGGACTCATAGCCCTGCAGGTCATCTGGAATTGGGGCGCTGAGGCAGTGTTGGCTGAGCCGGATGGACCTGCCAAAAAGGCTCTCTTGGACAATTTGGATTCCCTTTCAT
>JAQZBX010092257.1:0-12292 GCA_029593785.1 Cabassous unicinctus
CTGGGGGCTGGGGATTGAACCTGGGACCTTGTATGTGGGAAGCCAGCACTCAACCACTGAGCCACACTGACTCCCTTAAGGTTTTTTTTTTTTTTTTGTGCTTGTTTTTTTTTCTAGGAGGCACCGGAAACCGAACCCGGGACCTCCCATGTGGGAAGTAGGGGCTCAACTGCTAAAGCCACATCTGCTCCCTGTAGTAACAATTGTAACAGTGAGTTTCTGCAATCTATATGCTTTAAACAACAAACATGCTTTATATTAGAAAAACTAAGATTGTATGAATATTAAATAGCATTTATTTTAGATACCTTTGACAATGCAGCCATAATAATAAGTAGGTATTAGCTTAAGATGTTTCCAAAATATTAAAATAACCTTTTAACTTAAATATTCTCTGGAAAATTAGTTTCTCTTAGAAATTATTGTGAATTACTGCATCAGCAGATAAGGCTATGCTTATCTATTGACCTGTTGGTCACTACTTTTAAGCAGACTAGGTTAAAGACTAGAGAAGTGTCCAAACATATAAAACAGTAACAATTTAAGGACCTTTTTAAAAAAATATTGTTGGAAAATATGATTGATGAATCTTGTGGTTCAGAGTGCATACAAAATACAAATATCATACATTAAAAAATAATAAACCGCCTTCATATGTGGGCACATTTAAATGAAGACCCATACATACAAATTCCTACAGCAAAAGGATCCAAATGAATATTCAGCCCTAGGTAAGTTTTGAGAAAAAAGGACTTTAAGCCATAAATATAATAGATCACATACTAAAAAAACTGATGAACATGACATTTCCATAGAAATGTACAAGATAAAAAATAAACATACCAAAGTGTGCTGAACCACTGCTACTTTTACTTTGCGTGGAGGTACTGCATGTCTGGGTCCCAGGTTGTGCTGTTCCTGTTCGATTTATACTCCTATATAATTTTCTACAGGAGAGTTCATCACTGTCACTGTCATGTAGAGATGGTGTCCGAGGCCGAAAATGCCGCCATCTACATGATTTGATATTGACTAGTATCTGACTGAGGTCTTTTGAAAAAGATTTGTCCGAGGTATTTGTTTCTGAGGTATTGGCAAATTGATTGACTGGAGAATGCTGTGGGGAGGAAAGCATTTCCAAATCCAGATGGCGAAACATACTGTCATAGTCTGAATGCGCTCTGTCCAGTAAGACCCTATTAAAAATAAAGCAGGAAATGTATATTTAAAACAGTGCTTAAAAGAGTGTATAAAAAAGATTTTTCTTTCTCTCCTTGCCCCACAAAAATACAACCCATACTGAACATTTAAAGGCTATAAAATTCATTATTTCATTATTTGGCTCTATAGGCTAAAATCTTCACTTCTAATAAAGGTTGTTCCTTTTTCTTTATAAGGATTCTATTAAACTAACAGTAATCCACGTTAATGAAAAGGTACACAGTTCATTTTATCACATCAAGAGTCTTTTATAAGTTCTATGGGTTGGTTGACCAGTGTAAGTTACTGATAACATGAGAGTATTTTTCTTTTCAAAATGCTTTTTCAATTACAGAGTTTCACTTCCAATACAAAGCACCAAAACACCATTACAAAACACTTTAAAAAAATGTTAACATACTTTGTTCTCTAAGCAAAAACTTCATTCTTTTCTTTGGGGGTGGGGTGGAGTATGGGGTGAAGAGGAAAGTAGTAAAAGATATATGATCTTTGGGCTATTTTATACCATTAAAATTTCTTATAGACAAAATATTTGAGACCCACTACTCTAGAGGATATATTTTTATGTTATGTAACTTTTTTTTTTAAGCATGAAAGAAATGAAAGAAACCTATAAAGAAACTTTAAAAAAATTATACCCTTGGGTTTCTTCCTGAAAGTACCTGACACCATTATCTGTTTTGCCTTTTATTTTTTTCCACATTAGACATTAACATCTTTCCTTTTCTCCACTTTAATGTGTTCTGTAATTCCTTCCTTCCCCTCATACAAATAACTTCTCACACCAAGGCATCTAGAGTATGATGGGATTCTATTAAACAAAGAAAGAAGAGCTGAGACACTGACAAAGGGGTTGTCAAGATCAGCTCATGCATGGATCCAGGAGCCTTTTCATTGACAAGTTAAACAACTCTGTAGAGTAGTCACACATGACATTTCTTGGCATATTTAATCCTTTTTTTCAATATATTCCAGGACTCCTGAAACAAGTTTTTGCAGTTTCTTTAACTTAATACAATTTGTGCAATCACACACTTGTCTTCATCTGTTGCCTTTCCTTGGAATTCTATCACATGATAATTTATCTGAGGTTTTCAATCTTGGGGAGAAAAGCAGATCCATTAGAGAAAGGCATTAAAAGCTATGGTTGTATAGGAAACAGGTAGAAAAGTGGAAAAATTATTTCAGTCAACAAGAACAGCAAACGGGAACTAAATGAGCTGTATAGATTACCTCAATTTAAATTTTGAATTAGATTGTCCTACTGTCTGAAATATTTCTATATTGGGGAATACAGAATTACCTTACCTTCCACCGCGCCCAACCCGTCTTCGTGCAAATCCAATACACCTTTGGGGTACAGTGAGAGTAGTTAAGCAGTATCTGTATCGCACATCCCCTAATCCTCCATCTTTAGGACTAGTCCAAGGCCAGTTGCCAGTTTGGTCTAAGTGAGGCTTAAAAAAACAAACCCAAATTATTTCATTTTGTCAATTAAAGGCAAACAGGTTATTACTTACAAAGAGAGCATGACACTTACAGCATAGTACTGACAGCCTGCTTTCCTACGGAAAGCAAAAGGACCATCAGGATCATTCTCTTCCTCAGCTTCTGAAGAGCCAGACAAAACCTTCAATAAATAAAATAAACGAAGTGGGTAAAAACATGTAATTTCCTACATTCCTCTTCTACATTTACAAAGAAATTCTTATGTTTACCTGGGAAAGAGGTTCTTCATCTGAGCTGGGAAAGTCATACTGATTTAAATCTTTAGCATTAAAGACTGGCAGTGCAGCAGGACTCGTCTGTTGAGGAGTAGCAGCAGCAGACGATGGTAAGACTTTGGGCTTCTTCTCATATTTACGTTTCGGTCGGATAAGATCAGTTTTATCTTGCTGCAACAAAGCCATGAATTACTTAAACACTAGAAACCATGTTCAATAAGCCTGTAGTTTTTTGGAAGTCTTAAAAATAAGTTTATTGCTATAATCAAAGGCATTCATATTCATGAGACTTAAGACTCTTATGTATGGCCATTTTATATTATAAAGTCTTAGAGAGGCTGGCTTCTATGAAAGCATCAATACATTCCTAAAACCTAAATATAATCCCAGAAACTATTTTGTTTTCAATTAAAGTAAAAGAAGGGAACAGAAGTTCTCCAGCTTATGAAGTCCTGCAACTGCAATCAGTATTTACAGAAGTTCTCCAGCTTATGAAGTCCTGCAACTGCAATCAGTATTTACCTCTGGCACCTTTTTTTCTTAAATTTCTATGAAAATTCTAGGAGGAAAAAAAAGGGATATCTAAGGGATATCTAATTCTTACTCTCAAGAAATAACAAATGATAATTAAAATGATTTTTCATATATAGAAAGAAAACTACAAATAATGGTTAACATAGTAGAAAATAAAGCCACAATGCTGAGGGATTATAAAAATAAAGAGTAGTAAGGATGTGCTAAGCTGAACAATGAAGCCTTTCTAGAATGGTAAATTTTGAGTGGTTTTAGAGGATAAATATATGCAGTCTTCTTTTTTTTTTTTTTTTAGTGGGAGGTCCTGGGGATCGAACCCGGGTCCCTCCATATGGGAGACGGACGCCCAACTATTTGAGCCACATCCGTCCCCCTATATGCAGTCTTTAAATAGAGTAAACATAAAGATGAAATACAGAGGCAAGAGTGATTGAGCTGATGGAACATAGGGTATTTCAGAAATATGCATAGCAGATGACGGCAAAGGCTAAGAGAGATGAAAATGTGATGTGTAGGCAACAAGTAAGAAAAACAACAGGCAAAAACAATGGCTGGAGGGAAGCAGATGTGGCTGAAGCGACTGAGCTCTTGCCTACCACATGGGAGGTCCCGGGTTCGGTTCCCAGTGCCTCCTAGAGAAGATGAGCAAGAAAGCAAGCTGACGCGACGGGCTGGAGTGGTGAGCTGATGCAACAAGATGACACAAGAGACGCAGGGAGGAAAACATAATGAGACACACAACAAAGCAGGGAGCGGAGGTGGTTCAAGCGATTAGGTGCCTCCCTCCCACATGGGAGGCCCCTGGGTTCGGTTCCTGGTGCCTCCTGAAAGGAAGACGAACAGACAGTGAGCGCAAACAATGAGGAGGTGGGGAGAAATAAATAATTAAAATAAATCTTAAAAACAAACAAAAAAACCCACAACAGCTGCAAAGAAAATAATCATGGTGAATACCACAGGTATATAAATATACGAAATATTTATGTCAAGGTTTATGTAGTTTATGGCATTTTTTGGGGGAGAGGAAAGTTAATTATTACACTATAGGATATCTTTCTCTCGCTCTCTCTTTTTTTTTAGGTACCGGGGGTGGGGGCAGGGATTAAACCCAGGACCTTGTACGTGGGAAGCTGGTGCTCAACCACTGGGCTTCCCTGAGTTGGTTTTATTGTTTGTTTTTGCTTTATCAGGAGGAACTGAGAACTGAACCCATGACCTCCCATGTGGGAGGCGGACACGCAACTGCTTGGGCCACATCTGCTCCCTATAGGGTCTCTCTCTTTACAATTTCTACTGCTGTATCACAGGCCAGTCTTGAATCAAAAGTTGGCTCTGGTAATGCAAAACATTACTTAGAAGACATCAGTCATCATCTAGAACAGTGCTTTAAGACTGCATTCTTATTCAATGAAGTTTGGGACCCAACTGCTTAAACTACAATCAAATTAACAAGGTAACCGAAACAGCACCATTAACAACTTTGTTTTAACTTGGAAGAATTTAAAGTAAAGCATGTTCAAGTGTGAGGGCTCACATTTCTGGTACGGATAAAGGAAATTACAGAAAAGAACAATTAAGAGTTTAATCTTGAAATACAAAGGCTTAAGGATAGCATTGAAGTAGTCTACAAAGCCATGTAGGGTCCTGACAAGGAAATCATGGACTTAAAACACTAAAAGTGAGGCGAGCACGGATGTAGCCCAGTGGTTGAGCACCTGCTTTGCATGTACGAGGTCCTGGGTTCAATCCCTGTTACCTCCTAAAAAAATAAAACAAAAACAAAAAACCAAAAGTGAAGAAAACACCATTAAATTTTAAAGGACTTAGAACTAATAAACTATAATTGTGGGATATAAACATTAGGTAAATAAAAGATTTAAATGTGTTTATGGATGATACATTTATATAGGTAAAAACTATTTTTGACCATAACCATAACTTTCTAGATTGTCAAAGAAACTATCTTGCTCACTCTCCCCAATGCTTTTTTTTTAGGAGGTACTGGGGATTGAACCCAGAACCTTGTACATGGAAAGCAGGTGCTCAAACTAGAGTTATACCCACTTCCCTCAGGGTGGGTCTTAACCTGATTACTAGAGTCCTTTATAAACAGAATGAAAATCAAATACAGAAAGAAAGTCACAGAAGGAGCAGCCAGAAGCTAAATCAATGGAACCCTGAAGAGAAGGGAGAGCCAGGAGAGGCCGCCATGTGCCATATCATGTGATAGAGCCAAGAACAGGGCAACACTTTTTTTTTTTAACCAAAATATCCATGTTTCCTCACAAAATGGTCCCTGGCATTGCTCTATATGACAGGAAAACCAGGCTGGGGATATGATTGCTCTAACAGGTATGGCAATTTGTATATTCAGGTTTGAAAGTTTGCGTCACCACAATAAAAATATCATTAAACACCACAGGGGAGATAAAGACTGATGGCCCCAAACAGAACAGGTAGGGTGCATTTTAAGTTTCATAATAAATTTCATATAAAAAATACATAAAATATTCTTTCTTAAGGTAGACTTTATCTAATTCATTGCTCTTCTTTATCTCACTGTGTCACTTCACTAATTTTATTTTCCCTTATCAATTTTATTCTTCAATAATGGTTGACGAATATTTAAATATCTCACAATTATTGAATTATTTCCATTTCTAAAGCATTATCCACATTACAAAATATTCAAAAGAGATATCTCAATTTCCTTTTATATCCTTTTGTCCACTTAAATACTGATGTGTCCACAAAAGTCAGGGCATATTCTTCTTACCCCCCTCAAGCCCCTATATTTTGTTAGAATTATTTCAACACCCATAATTCTACTAGTAAAATATTCCTTTTATCAGATATAGTAAAAAAAAAAACCTCCCCTTTATAAGAAATAACACAAAACAAACAATACATTAATTACAGATTTCTGCTTTTCTTCATAAATGCTACAATCATTAAAGTTTTTGTAACATATTTCATGCTAAGGCCTATGTGTGTTTCTTTTTCATGCTCATTCTAATGATAAAATACCACCCCACTCAGACACTATTATCACACAAACTTTAATCACCTTATTAACTTTAAATTCCTTCACATCCATTGCTTCCTGATGTTTAAACTGATTGCTATTAGTAATAGGAATGATGGGGATAGCATAAGTAGGTTTCATTGGCTGTCTCTGTGCCATAACCTCAGACATGATCTCTCCATTGTAGTCACCCAAATTATACCTGAAATCACAAAAAAGAAAGTTTAAAAAAGTTAGTCCTATAAGTACTTAAATCCTTATGACTACTAATAACTGACTGGAATATAATTATAAACACCAATTAGACTTAAGGTAAGATTACAGTGAAATCTTGATTATTTACTGAATGTTTATTAAAGATTACATAATTCCTTTTGTTTTTTCCTTCTAATTTGCGGCTAGCAGTTTTATCTGGGAACCATAAATAATGACTGTGGGGGAAAAAAAGGTTGGAATTTTAACTTAGCAATTTTGGTGAAAGATTTGGTGGGGAAGTTGAAATTAATGCCTAAAACGGTGCTGAGGAACTTTCTGTTAATTTAAATTGCCTGTGCTTTAAAACTAATTTTTCTGAAAGGAATCACAAGAAATTTAAGTGTTTTATTTTTTATTTTTTTGGGGGGGTGCGCTAAGAAAGCAGTGAGGTTTATAGTTTTCATTGTGTACCCTGCTGAATGGTTATTTTAGTGTTAAGATTATGGGCCTTCCCTCCCCCATGCCGTTACACTTTTCTATTAAAAAAACCCAATACATGTAAAAAGAAAAAATCAGTACCATCAAGTGAATAAAACAAAAACTTTCTAATTGACAAATGTCCTCTTCCATTACAACCCCACACACAATTCAAATAAGGACAAAACAATAAGATCCAAAATGGAAATAATTGGTATACTTAATTTTACCAGAGAGCAGGTATAGTTCAAGTTGTTGAGTGCCTACTTCCTATGCATAAGGTCCGGGGTCAATCCCCAGTACCTCCTAAAAAAACAAACAAAACAAACAAATGAAAAAACCACCTTTCATAGGGAAGCGGATGTAGCTCAGTGGTTGAGCACCTGCTTCCCATGTATGAGCTCCTGGGTTCAATCCCTGTTACCTCCTAAAAAATAAAAAATTAAAAAAAAATTTTTTTTTAACCTAACCCATTCATTTCTAAAGATAATTAAGAGGAATATATGTAAAATTATACAAATACTATACCACACGTTTAAACAGTCTCTAATTATTATTAAAAGAAGATATTTTTGGAGTTACAGGTAACTGCTTAGGAAATAAATTAGCTTAATATATAAAATGTTAATGGCACCATATTTCCTAAAGCTATTGAAATAAACTTTACCTCTTCTCCATAATTTCCAGTGTTAAGTGCAATAGCTCCCTTTTACTCTTTTCTCTTCTCTTTATCATCTCTAGGATAGTAACAGCCCGACTAAGATCTCGACGCAACTTAAGCATTTTTTCATAAGAGGCTTCATCATTTTTGCGATTCTGAAAATATGAAATTGCTTGTTTAACATCAATAAGCATTTTTAACCTGTAGCATTCTTATCATAGTTGATATAAATACATATATATTTGAAGGGTTAGATTAGAATTTAAAGACATTGAAATGGAGCATGGATCACCAGGGAATTAATACTGTTCATGATTTAAACATGGATTAACATTAAAAAAGATATTAACGGCTCTAATAAATCTTAATGTTGATTCATTTTAAATTAATATTTTTGATTATAACTGTATATAAAAGTCCTATATAAACACAAATTAAATTACAGACTTCTTATATTAAGATATTAATAACTATAAATAATTTTTCTTGCATCAAAGGGAGGAACAATTCCCAAATTCACTTACTTTTCGAGTCTGCATTTTTTCAGTACGTCTTCTAAAAGCCACATAAGGATCATTTGTGCTGGAACCATCTCGCTTCTCTTGTTTTACTGATGGGATAAGAGATGGCCCTCGACAGTTTTTTCTCTTTTTAATCCAGTATTCATAAACTTCTCTAATTAATTCATCATCTTCTTTTAGCAGTAATTTGGCTTCTTGCAGACTGACTGGCTAAATGTAAAACCATTATGTTATTTTCATATAATACATTTATAAGGTTTAAAAGTCTTTACTTCTAAATTTAAATAATAATTAAAATGGTGGTGTTAACAATAGGAAACTTAAATGGAGTACTTAATACATGTCAGTCATTGAGCTAAGTGCTTTATATACAATATTTTATTTAATCTTTGCAATGATCCTATGATTATTTCTATTTTAAAGATAGGGAAATGAAGACACAGAGCAATTTAAATATATTGCTCAAGATTATACAAGTTAGTAATGGCAAAGATGGGATGTGAAGTCATGCTTGTCAACTCCAGAGCTTCATGCTTAATCTCCCCCCAACATTATACCATTTCCATATCAACAGATTTATTTATACAGCCATATATATGTACACACATGTATTATATATACAGTGAAGTTGTACCTGCTGACCACTGCCTTTTTCTAGACGGTCAATCATCTCTTCAAATTGCAAGGGGCAGATGTCCATTTTCTTTTTCAGTTTATTCACAAATACTTCATCTTCAGAATCCAAATCATAATCAGGCTGTTCAGCATCCAAACTAAAAGCTGACAGAAGGAACATATGCGGTCACTTACTGTGTGAATTTACTGACAAAAACATCTCACAGATGTCTAGACAAAAACAAGACCTAGATTTTCTAAATTTTTAGATTTTGTTTTCAGAACCAAAATTATCTAAGCTTACAGAAAAGTTTCTCACATTTAATGTTTAAGAAAGAGTACTGTCTTTCACTGTATTAATATAGATATGCGGGAAGGGGTTGGGGGAAAAGGTGTTGACCTAAATAATTTTGGAAATGAGAGTCTATACGACTAAAGGCAAAAGAAACCATACATAAGCACTGTGGCTCAAGTTAATAAAGTTGTTTCAGGGGAAGCGGGTGTGGCTCAATGGATAGAGCCCCCGTTTACCATATGGGAGGCCCGGGTTATCTTCCCGAGGCCTCCTTGTGAGGGCAGGCTGGCTTGCGCAGCGCCGTGGGCTGATGCGGCAAGACCTCACAGCAAGGGGGAGATAAGCAGACACAGAGAAGACACGCAGCGAATGGACATAGCAACACAAGCGGCAAGGGGGGGATAAATAAAAAATAAATAAATCTTAAAAAAAAAAAAAAAAAAGTTGTTTCATATGGGTCCACAGGTTAACAATTGTGATACAGCTATACGTGTATCCTGGAACTGAATAAGTAAATTAATGGCAAATGGTGGGAGCCAGATTTCTCACTGTTGGAGGGGGAGATTACAGATAATCGAGGGGAAGAGACTGGAATGATCCATAAGGTAATGGATTAGAATTAGAAATATCATTGAGAGGTGGAGAATTTTGTTTTTTGATTATTATTATTATTGAAATAATGAAAATGCTCTAATAATGATTGAAGTGATGAATGAACAACTATGTGATTATATCAAATACCACTGATTGTACACTTTGGATGAACTGTATGCTTTATTAATATGTACAAATAAAATTGATTAAAAAAAAAAAAGAATTAGAAACATAATTATGAACTCAATATAGCTTAATATAGGTACAGATGATTACATTCAGAAATATTTATAGATATGAGTATACACATGGGTTAGTATATACACATACATTTCCTTGCTTGATCACCTTTGAGGGCCTAGAAGCAATGACACCTCAGTAACAATGAGTCCTTCTAGTAACCATATCTTAGTTTCTAATACCTTTCTCCAATAAAAGGGACCAGGGCTCCCTGGAAAAACAGCTGGTTGTGGGACAGGGCAGGAACCAAGATGAGTCTGGAGCATCTTGTAGTGCCAAAAAGTAAGGAGATGCTCAAAACAACAACAAAAACTCACAATGATCAGGGTATGTCAAAGGGACATAGGAGCAAAGTGAAAGAACTCCCAATGGACAAAGCTGGAACAATTTGAGCAACAAAATAAATAAGCTAGCATTGGATTATAACTTACACATAAGATAAATATCCATGAGTCCATATTGATATAAATAAATGATTCAATAAATTAAAAATTGTGGGAGAATAGAAAAATCTCCCATATGGCCAAATAATTTATGTAGATAACTCTGCCATGAAAGAGGTAGAGCCTAATGTCACACTCCTTAAGTGCTAGCTGCTCATAGTGACTTCCTTCCAGAGTACAGTATAGAAAAGGGGGGAAAAAGTATAACTTTACAGTGGAGAAACCAGGCAAACAATTCCTCAGCCAAATGACCAGGTGATATATTTTGATGAAAATGCCACTTACATCTGTGGTCTTACTTCTAAGAATATATAACTCCAGTTTAATCATTAGAGAATCATCAGACAAATCCCAATTGAGGGACACTCTACAAAATACCCGACTAATAATCTTCAAAACTGTCAAGGTCATCAAAAACAAGAAAAGTCTGAGAAACAGTCACAGCCAAGAGGAGCGTAAAGAGACACGACTACTAAATGTAATGTGGTATCCTGGATAGGATCTTAGAAAAAAAAGAAGGAATCTGGATAAAATATGGGCTTTAGTTAAAAATACTGTATCCATATTAGTTCAGTAATTTTAACAAATGTACCAGATTAACGTTATATCTTAAAAACGGGGTGTAGGGCACATGGGGTCTTTTTGTACTATCTTTGAAATTTTTCTGTTAATCTAAAACTGTTCTAAAATAAAAAGTTTATTTAAAAAAAAAAAAAGAGAGAGAGCGCTGATGTGACTCAAGGGGTTGAGCGCCCACCTCCCACATGGGAGGCCCTGGGTTTGATTCCTGGTGCCTCCTAAAAAAAACAAAAACAAACAACAAGCAAAACAAACAAACAAAAAAACCACTCAGGGGAGCCGATGTGACTGAGTGCTGGCTTCCCATATACGAGGTCCCGAGCTCAATCCCTGGGTCCCGGTACCTCAAAAAATATAGATAGATATAGATATATAGATATAGATACAGATATAGATAGATATAATAAGACCTCCCACACCCCAATCATCCCCAAAGCAAATAACTAGAAGCCCTTTAAAATTGGGTTAAAATGTGATTGAGTCATATGAAATTGCTGTTTCTGTAGCTCAAAAATGATCATATATCTGCAATTTCAAATGGTTTAACAATATAAAAGGTTAAGCTCTTTTTTATAGACTTATAGGATAAGTCCTATTTTATAGATTAACTACTTAGGGAGTTATATTTAAAGCCAAAAGTGTTAGAAGCTACTGCTAATAATAGCAACAGCTATCTATCACTCAGTGAGCGTGTATGCCTGCCAAGGTTTGTTGCCCCATGAGAATAACTGTTATGGTGATGAAAATGTGAGGTATTTCCTAGATTTATCAGAATAGAAAAAGAAAAGTAAAGAACCACTGTACTGGGAAGTGGGTGTGGCTCAGTGGATAGAGCCCCCGTTTACCATATGGGAGGCCCGGGTTCGCATCCCGAGGCCTCCTTGTGAGGGCACGCCGGCCTGAGTGGTGCAGTGGGCTGATGCAGCAACCTCACCGGCAGGAAGCGGGTGTGGCACTATGGATAGAGCACCCGTTTACCATATGAGAGGCCCCGGGTTCGCTTCCGGTGCCTCCTTGTGAGGGCAGGCTGGCTCGCGCGGCGCCATGGGCTGATGCGGCAGGACCTCACAGCAAGGGAGAGATAGGCAGACACGGAGAAGACACGCAGCGAATGGACACAGCAGCACAAGCAGCAAGGGGGGGATAAATAAATAAAATAAATAAATCT
>JAQZBX010092258.1:0-12290 GCA_029593785.1 Cabassous unicinctus
GTGGGGAGGGGTGCACCTGGGTTCATGCCTCTATGGAATATGATTGTGTTCATGTCATGGCGTGTTGTCTCAGTGATGGAGACCCACACAATAACTGACAGAATATTGAGTTCCCATCCTGGGGAGTCCTCCTACATTCTCTAATACAGTGGCAAGAATCTCTAGAGTACATGGGCAGTGCCTAGCAAAGGAGAAATGTAGCACATATGTGTGGCTTTGCAATTTTTTCCCACAGCCCTTCCAGTTCTTTCCCCTTTAAGTCAGCATCCCTTCCCCTTTTAGTCAGCCATTTCAGTTCTTAATGGTTACACATCAAGCCTTGAGAAATAACTGTCTGTGAGCTTGTGACTGATAAGTAAAACTTGTATGCTTAGACTTTCCTCCCGGAAATTCTGAGAGTAATCTGATCTGTGAATTGCTCGACTACCTTCATGTCAATAGAAAGATGTAACTTCAGCCTTACTGACAAACATTGTAAATGCCCGTTTTACTTGGTTACTGTGAAAGTGTAACTTCTGCCCCACTGGGAAACACTGTGAATGTCTGGTCCTTGATTATCTGTCCTGATCACTACACTTTAATCATGCTCCCTCCTCACGTGTTCTCGCCATCTGCACGTAGACATGTAGTATGAAAGAATCCTCTTGCTTTGTGGCAAGTGCAGACTCGAACCTTGGAAGTGCCATGCTCTCTGCCCACTGCCACAAAGCAGATTTAGGCCACAATCAGGTTCTGACTCTCCAAGAGAGAACACAGTTGACTCGAGCCTCAGAAGCGCCACGCTCTCCACCCGCCACCACGGAGAGGATTTAGGGCACGACCCAGGCTTGGACCTACCACCGTGTGAAGAACTTCCCCACGTAAGCCTCCTACTAAATGTTCTTTTGCTCACCAACCTGGCCTTGTCCAAGTCTTCTTTAGGTTTGACGTATCCCTCTCAGTTTGGTGGGAAGCTGCCATTTTATATGGCCCCCTGCTGTACTTGAAACAACTGGCGTAGTGGGCAGGATCCATTAGATCAAAGCATGAGCAGGGGCAGGGAATCCATGGGAGGGGATATTCCAGGGTGGCCCGCAGACTCCAGTTGGGGTATAGTCGCCTGCTTGCTTGACTGCTGTGGAACTACCCAAGAACAGAAGATTATGAAGTTTAGTAAAGATATCAGGCATGCTGCCACAGCAGTCAGCTGGCTGTTGCTATGGGTGGTACAGTAGATTGTGTAGAAGACAAAAAAATCTGCCATTTGAGGGAAGAGTTACAACTAGAATGGTATTTGTGGACTTTTACCTCTGCCTTAGTGACAGGTCTCTCTGAGCAACTAGATAAAGATGAAGTATTGGTCTGTCAGTTTTTAAAGCTAGGGGGTCATAAAAAAAACCCTGACCTCAGTATGGGCTATCTTAGCTAAGAAGGAGATAGCAATCGAGATGTAGCAACTATAGAAGAAGAATCTTTAAATTATGTTAGACTGCTTGTGCAAAGGAAAGCTAAACCACAGATACAACATCCTGCACAAGCAGGAGTGCTAAACAGGGCACCTGTCAATGAAACCATGCTTGTAAGAGAATATTCTGCTGGAACGTTAATTGAGATAGGGAAAACATCCTGGCAGTAATGCCGCAAAACTGTTGTCACCTGGATGGTGTGCCTGTGGGATAATGGGGCTGATGGAATTAGTTCAACTGCTGGAGAAGCAGAAAAACTTAGCAAAATTAATGTTCTCTCTTCTGTTCCCATGTTAATTCTAATTGGACCTGGATAACCACATTGATAAAATTGGTGCTGTTAAAGTTTCCTAACTTTTGAACTGGATAACTCTATGAAAGTAAAAGAGGGAAAAAAAATAGAAAAATGCTGGCTGCTTTGTAAGCCTGCAATTAAATCATGGCTTAGCTCTGATAGTAACCAGCCTCCCTTGCCAACTTGCCTCCAGAAAACTGTTCCAGATATGTGTTCTTGTTAATAAAATAGCAATAGCTAATAGCTAATAAAATAGCAAACTAAAGAAAGCATATATTTCTGTAAACCATCCCTGTAAGCTATCAATGTTCTAGTATGGTATGCTACTAGGTATTTAAAATGAAGAAAAGTTAACTTTGCATATAACCAAATTGACTCATTACTTTGACAAGTTTGCTTAATTTTGATGGTAATTGTATGTTGTAAGAGGTTTGCTTGGAGACAGTTTCAAAAATCATTTTGGTAACTTAAATATGTAAGGTATATAGAATGTGTTTTTTCCTTAGGGAAAAAGTAATTTTGTCCTAAGTTAAAATGACTTGTTATTAAGAAAGAGGAAAATGTGGGACAAAACCCAAATGAATTTAGAAAATGCAGAAGGTTCACGAAAAAGGAATTTTTGTGGTCAGAGTTGGGTAAGATTTGATGGGTCTATCTATAAAGATTTAAAAGCCTCAGTATCAAATAGTACTGATGCAAAACTAAAATTTGGTTCTCTCTCTGTTAATGTAATAAAGTTTCTTAAATCATTAGTCTGTTTTAGTAGACAGTTATAATGAGTTTTCTCCTGAATAATCAGTATGCATAGCAGAAAGTCTGTTTCATCAGAATATCTTTTTGTACTTTACATTAACTTTATCGTGTCCTTGGTTATGCAAGAAAACAAGTCTTCTCACTTTTAAAAGAACATAGTCGGGGAGCAGATGTAGCTCAGTGGTTGAGTGCCTGCTTCCCATGTATGAGGTCCTGGGTTCAATCCCTGGTACCTCCTAAAAATTAAAAAAATAAAATAAAAAGAGAGAGATAAAAGAACATAGTCAAACCTAACAACTTTTAACATTTTGCTTTCTCAAAGTCAAACACTAGAAAGTATCTTTTTTTTTTCATTTCAAACTATTGGAAAAGATTTTTTCTTGCACCTTTAGTACTTCACTAAAAATAGTGAAGTATTAAAATAGTTAAGTTCATTTGATATGTTATAAATTGAACGGAAAGTGTTTAGAAAGCATATAAAAATTAAAAGGGATTTTCTAGCCTTCTGTTAAAGTTGTCCGGTTAAAATGTTCATATAAATATTTATAGATTGCATAAAATTCCTAGAAATTTAACAATGTTTTCTGTATAATATTAGATAGTATAATGCTGTGAATCATGGTTTTAATTATTTTAGAGATGTTATATGTCACAGAAACAACCTCTCTACCTGGTTCATATCTGTATGCCTGTCTCACAGCTGCAAAAGCAGCAGCCTTGTGGCTACATAAAAAGAGCAGCCATCAAGGATCTGCCAAAGGGTGGTACATGGCTAGGGCATTAGATATTCCTATAAAGTACTTTAACCTGGTTCATATCATACAAGATTGTGAGGCCTGTTCTCGGCTTCAGACACGAACAGTGCCTTACAACAGGGGACATATCCATAAAGCCACACACTAAGGGGATGGACTTCAGTGTTCTCGGACTCTCTTGTGCATTGAACAAGGCCCCCAGTCCTGTTCATGGTGTCTCTCCATTTGAGTTATTGGCTAGGAGGGTCACTATGACCCCTAAAACAATAAAGGTATCTGTCACATCTCCTGGTCATGTTCCTGAAGTAGATAGAAACATCCTGCTGCTTCGGACTCCTGTGATTCTGCCAGCTGGTGATGACTCAATATAGATAAAGCTATGATGGATGTTGACTCCAGACTCGCTCTGTTTCATAGTGCTACTGGGTGCTATGCAACAGGCCAGTAGAACAATGGTGGTATAGTATGCTGGCTGTGTGAAGGATATGCCAAGTGGAGCAATAATTGCCAGAGTAATGTGGGTAGAACCTTAGCAAACACATCTGGCATTAAGGCCTGCTCCCATGGAGGGACATGTATGGTACAGCAAACCTGGAGCTTGCCCATTGGCAGCCCATGTCTTAGGACATATGGGAGAAACTTCAACTGTCATTTTGCTCTCCAGGGAATATCTCCCTCTCTGGGTACTCACTAAACCCTTATATTTGTACCCTTAGGCTAATCTTCCTGCTTCACATGAGTTCATCCAATGTCTTCCTTGACTGGGCTGCCACTGTGGCAGCAGCACACAACCAAACCATTGGGTATGCAGTTATGTGCCAGCCTCCAGTAGCTCTGGTCATCCTTGAATATCTTTCCCTTATCTTTGACTAATTGGAGCAATTCATTAATGTCTAAATCATAGCCACCCTTCTAGATGGCAACTTCCAGAACCCACAAACTCCTATAGCTACTCTGTTTCTGTTAAATATGTCTCTTCTATTGTCAGGGAACATGTCAACAAAACTCACCCATCCCTTGTATCAGTTTGGGATGGCCTCATCTGGATGGTGGCAGTACATGGTGTCCTAGACATTATCAAGCAGCCTTCTGAACTGGAAGAAGCAATGCCTCTGATCAATGACTCCACCATCGTATGGGATGGCTGCCATCACAGGTGCATGAACAAGTAAGTCATTGTCTGGCAGAGTGAATGGACTGGACGGCAATATGCACCCCTATGTATGAGAGCTTATATACCCCCTTCGGGAGCAGGTTGGCTTATGTGGGACATACTTTTGGCCATATCTATCTTATAATTGCACAGGAAGACACACATTAGGGTATTCTTTCCTACGGGGAAGTATACACAAAATTTTGCCCAACACTCCCCAAAACATTCCAGCTCTACAAGACCATTTTAGTATTAGAGTAAAGCACTCTAGCATGGTGGGGGCAGCCACTTATTTTCCTTTCTGGTGCTGGAGCTTTGGATGGTTTAACATAAGTAACATCCCTGGCTAACTTCACTGCCCAAGATCTTAGTAATACTAAACATAGTATAAGCCTCTTGAATGAAGAAACAACTCAAATGAGAAAAGTGGCATTACAGAATCATATGGCCTTAGATATGCTTACTACTGCACAGGGGAGCACATGTGCTTTGATTGGCACATCTTGCTATACTTATATACCCAATGAACATGCTAATGTTACCAATGATTTGAATCATTTACAAAAGTTTATCTACCATATTAAAAACCCTAAGTTTAGTGGACTTTTTTCTCCTGGCTCACAAACTTACTCTCACAAAGGAGTTACTCTTTATTGTTTGGTAGTCTGACTGTGATAATCATTTGCTTGACTTGCTGTTGTGTATATTGCAGCTGTGGACTAATAGCACAATACCGCTATTTGTAAACCCCTCCTTCCTTGATCAGGGGTTTATGTGGAAGAAGTGGCAGAAAAACTGTAAGAATTGTGGGATGGGGTAGACTGTAGCATATATAAATGGCTTTGCAATTTCTTACCACAGCCCTTCCAGTTCTTTCCCCTTTAAGTCAGCATCCCTTCCCCTTTTAGTCAGCATTTCTTTTCTTAATGGTTACACAGTAAGCTTTGAAAAATAACTGTTTGTGAGCTTGTGACTGATAAGTAAAACTTGTATGCTTAGACTTTTCTCCCGGAAATTCTGAGAGTAATCTGATCTGTGAGCTGCTTGACCACCTTCATGTCAATAGAAAGATGTAACTTCAGCCTTACTGACAAACATTGTAAATGCCCGTTTTACTTAGTTACTGTGAAAGTGTAACTTCTAGGAAACACTGTGCATGTCTGGTCCCTGATTATCTGTCCTCAGCATTACACTCTTTAATTATGCTCCCTCCTCATGTGTTCTCCCCATCTACACGTAGACATGTAGTATAAAAGAATCCTCTTGCTTTGTGGCAAGTGCAGACTCAAACCTCGAAAGTGCCACACACTCTGCCTGCTACCATGGAGAGGATTAAGGTCATAACCAGGCTTGGATCTACCATCATGTTCAGAAGTTCCCCATGTAAAACCCCTGTTAAACATTCTTTTGTTCACCAAACTGGACTTCTCTGAGTCTTTCTTTGGTCTGATGTTTCCCTCTCAGTTTGGTAAGGAGCTGTCATTTTACACAGCTCCCTACTATACTTGAAACAAGGACAGACCAATATGCCAGGCCCTTGATACTGATGGTTGTCCTTATGATGCTTATTCTTCTGAAATTGAAACTTAGCCCTAGAATATATATTGCTTAAGAGTTATCTCCTGAAAGCCTTCTTGTTGCTTAAATGTGGCCTCTCTCTAAGCCAAACTCAGCATATAAACTCACTACGCTCCCCTTGGCATGGGACATGACACCCAGGGATGAGCCTCTCTGGCACCAAGGGATTATTACCAAGCACCAACTAGCGATGCATTTGGAAAAAGACCTAGACCAAAAGGGGGAAATATTAAATACAAATGAGTTTTTATGGCTAAGAGATTTCAAAGTGAGTTGGGAGGTCATTCCAGAGATTACATTTATGCACGTCTCAGGAGGATCTCACTGACTGCCAAAGTAAACATGCCTCAAGCAGGGGTGCTCCTGAGAGCTCTAGAGACATCTAGACACTATGGGCAGGGCAGATAACCCCAGGAAATCGGCACCCCATCAGTAGGCCTTACCTTGGAATATATGATAACCTATTTCCCCAGTGTATCAAAGTTAGACTCATTTATAATTTTCCTACACATGGTTCTTCTGCCCTGTTTATTTGACCCTATAATTAGCACTAGATCCATTAAATATATGTCCCAGAGACTCAAATCATCCAGCTGTTCATATACTGGTTGAGCCATGAATCTCAGCAGAGTTGCAGCCAAAACCTACTCTCCAGTTCATCGGACTCATCCAGGACAACAAAAGCATGATGATGGACAATGTCCATCCCCAAAACCAGAGAGTATCTACAACTGCAAGCAAGACAGTTCCAGCCACCTGCCCCATGGGAACTAAGCCCACTATCAATCGGAAACAGAGTGGGCATCAACATCCCCAAAACCTCAAGACTGAGGAATGAACAAATATAAGATGGGAATGCAACTATGGACTAAAGTAGACTTATTATTATTTTAGTAAGGAGGAACTTGTAACACTGATGTAAAGACAGTGGTCACCAGAGGTTCTGAGGGGAGGGAGAGGGAAGAAAAGGTGTAACATAGGGCATTTATGGGACATTAGAATTGTTCTGCATAACACTGCAATGGTTGATACAAGCCATTATACATTTTGTCAAAGCCTATAAAATTGTGTGCTGCAAAGTGTAAACCATAATGTAAATTATAGACCATGCTTAGTAGCAATGCTTCAATATGTATTCTTCAATTGTAATAAATGTACCACACTAATGAAAGATGCTGTTAACGGGGGAAATTGTGGGACCAGGAGGGAGTGGGGTATATAGGAACTCCCTATATTTTCCATGTAACAATTATGTAATCTGAAGCTTCTTTAAAATAAAGAAAACAATAACAGAGGGTGAAAGGAAAAATTCACAAATGTGAACATTAAACAACATACTTTTAAATAGTCAATTGATTATTAAAGAAGATAAGAAGGAAAATTAGGAAATATCTTGAAGCAAATGAAATGAAAATACATCATACCAAAAATTATGGGAAGCAGCGAAGGCAGTGCTTAGAGGGAAATTTACAACTCTGAATATTTACATTAAAAAAGGAAAAAGACTTCAAATCAGACACATAATCTCAAAACTGGAAGAACTAGAAAAGGAAGGGCAAACTAAAACCAAAGCAAGAGAAAGGGGAGAAATAAAGATTAGAATAGACATAGATGAAATAGAAAAAAAAAAAAAAAAAAAAAAAAAAAAAAAAAAAAAAAAAAAAAAAAAAAAAAAAAAAAAAAAAAACAATAGAGAGAATCAACAAAACCAAAAGTTGGTTCTTTAAAAAGATAAAAAAAACCAATTAACCTGTAGTTAGACTGACAAAGAAAAAAATAGAGAGGATACAAATAATGACAATTAGAAATGAAAAGGGAGACATTGCTACCAACCCTGTTGAAATAAAAATTACTATAATTGGATAACATGAACAACTGTATGCAAAAAAATTAGATAACCTACATGAAATGGACAAATTCTTAGAAACATGCAAACTCTCTATATTGACTCAAGAAGAAACAGAAGATCTCAACAAACCAATTATTAGTAAAGAGAATGAATCATTAATCAAAAACCTCCTGATGAAGAAAAGCTAAGGACTAGAAGGCTTCATAAGGGAATTTTACCAAACATTCAAAGAAGACTTAACCCCTATTCTGCTCAAACTCTTCCAAAAAACTGAAGCAGAGGGTACCCTCCTAACCCATTCTACAAAGCCCACATCACCCTCATATAAAAGCCACAAGAAAACTACAGACCAACATCTCTCATGAGCACAGAAGCAAACATCCTCAACAGAATACTAGCAAACTGAATCCAACAGCATATTAAAAGAATTTATATGCCATGATCAAGTGGGATTTAACCCTGGTAATGCAAGCTTGGTTCAACATAAGAAAATCAATTAATGTAATAAACAACATTACCAGAATGAAGGGAAAAAATGCACATAATCATCTCAATCATAGAAAAGGGCATTTGACAAAACACAGCACCACTTCTTTATAAAAATACTTTGAACACAATAGATAGTTGGACATTTCCTCAACATGATAAAGGGCATATATGAAAAGTCCACAGCTAACATCCTACTTGATGGTGAAAGACTGAAGCTTTCCCTCTAAGATCAGGAACAAGACAAAGTTGCCCAATGTCATCACTCTTATTCAACATTGTACTGGAAATTCTTGCCAGAGCAATTAGATAAGAAAAAGAAATAAAAGGCATCCAAGTTGGAAAAGAAGAAGTAAAACTTTCCCCATTTGCAGATAATATGAGCCTATATACAGAAAAGTCTGAAAAATCCACAAGAAAGCTCCTAGAGCTACTAAATGAACTCAGCAAAGTGGCAGGGTACAAGATCAACTACCCCAAAATTAGTAGTGTTGCACACAAACAATGAACAATCAGAAGAAGAAATTAAGAAAAAAAATTCCATTCAAAATATCAACTAAAAGAAAATATCCAGGAATAAATCTAACCAAGGATGTAAAGGACTTGTACATAGAAAACAACAAAACACTGCAAAAAGAAATTAAAGAACAACTAAATAAATGGAAGGATATTCCAAATTCATGGATTGGAAGACGAAATATCTTTAAAATGTCAATAATACCCAAAGTAATTTATAGATTCAATGCAAACCCAATTAAAATTCCAACAACCTTCTTTGCAGAAATGAAGAAGGCAATCTTAAAATATACACGGAAGGGGGAAGCATATGTAGCTCAGTGACTGAGTGACTGCTTCCCATGTACGAGGTTCAATTCCCAGACCCTCCTAAAAAAAATTATAAAGACAGGTAAGAGGCCTCAAATAGCTAAAACCACCTGGAAAAGGAAGAAGGGATTTGGAGTATTCACATTTCCTGATCTTAAAACTTATTACAGAGTCACAGTAATCAAAACAGCATGGTACTGGCACAAGGGCAGACATACAGACCAATGGAATAGATTTGAGAGCTCAGAAATCAACTCTCACAGGACTTCTGGAAAGATGGTGGACTAGAAAGACACGGGACTCTCTTCTCCTCCAGAAAAATAGCCAGAATATAGACTGAAACAACCTAGAAAAAGATTTTTCTAGGGTTTAGGACACTAAGTGAAGGCTGGACACTGCCTAGAGGAGAGACGGACAAGGAGGGAAATTGCGATGAGAGAACTGTGAGTTGAAACCACCTGCTGCTGCTGCCAGCAGCATCACCCACACTAAAGACACTTTAGAATACTTGGGCCTCTGGGCCTGCAGCTACAGACAAAGGGGGTTTCAGGGATCTACCACCCCAGGAAAGGGGAGAGAGAGGGACACAGCCTAAGGCTGACTCAGTTTCTGATGCACAAATTTGGCCTGCTGTGATCCATGACACTTCCAGGCCGGATGGGACCACACAGTGGTTTGCCTTGGGAACTGGTGAAGGACTGGAGAAATCTGACCCTCGCAATTTCCCTCTCTTCTAGTTGGGACTGATTGTTGAGGATGCCACAGGAAACAGGAGAGAGAGGAACACAGCCTAAGACTGACTCAGCTTTTGACTCACAAATTTGGCCTGCTATGTCCCAGGAGCCCTTCCAGGCCAGGTGGGGCCCCACCATTGTTTGCCTTGGGAGCCAGGAAGGGGCTAAATACATACAACCCTCCCAATCTCCTCCTCTACTATCAGGGACTGATTGTTGAGGACTCAGAGGGGAGTGGAAATATTTCCAATCTGGGAAAAGGGAGGGGGCTGCCAGAGAAGGCTGGAGAACTGTCTCAAGAGAAAGTTTGAATTACAAGGCTCCTAGCCTCCAGAGAGGAAGCTCTATCACATTTATCCAGTCTGTGTTGCAAGAAATACACTCCGACCAGGCACTGAACTGCGAGCTGCCAAAAGCGCCATCTGCTGTTGGACCAAGGAAGTGCATGCAAGAAGATTAAAAATAAATAGGAGAGGCTTTTTCCAGCCTTTATAGCCTCCCTCCCCCAAGGCCCTAGGAAGTGGCTCTACAACCAATTACTGGGTCCAGTGCCCAGTTTTGAGCAACTAGCAGGACAATCCTAAAAATCAAGGTTGAGCCAAGAATCAAAGAGCAGCGGTAATGCACAGCTACTAAATCCCTACAAAAGAGAAGGAAATTGAGCATCTGAGTAAACTACATCCTAATCAGACACCTAAACATCAGCAAAAAATTACGAGCCATACAAAGAAAATAGAAGACATGGCCAAGAAAAGGAATATATCAAAGCCCCAGAAGAGACGCAGAATTTGAGAAAACTAATCAGTGAGATGCACAAAAATTTCCAAACTCAAATAAATGAGTTGAAAGACAATATGGTAAAAGAGATAAATGACATCAAGAAGATATTGAGCGAGTGCAAAGAAGAATTTGAAATCCTGAACAGTAAAGTAACAGAGCTCATGGGAAGGAAAGACACAATAAGTGAGATCAAAAACACATGAGAGGCATACAAAAGCAGACTCGAAATGAGAGAAGAAAGAATAAGTGATATTGAAGAAAGAACAGCTAAAATTGAATACAGAAAAGAATACAGAGAAAAAAGAATGGAAAAAATTGAGCAGGAGATCAGAGAATTGGATGAAAACACAAAAAGCAACAAGACACGTGTCATGTGAGTTCCAGAAGGAGAAGAGAAGGGAAAAGGGGCAAAAAGAGCATTTGAGGAAATAATGGCTGAAAATTTCCCAACTCTCACAAAAGAAATGAACTTACATGTCCAAGAAGCACACTGTACACTAATCAGAATAAATCCGAATAAACCTATTCCAAGATACATACTACCCAGAATGTCAAAAGTCAAAAATAAAGAGAAAATTCTCAGAGCAGCAAGGGAGAAGCAAACCATCATGTACAAGGGACATCAGTAAGACTTACCAGATTTCACTTCAGAAACCAAGGAGGTGAGAAGACAGTGCTATGATACAATTAGGATACTGAAAGAGAAAAACTGCCAGCTGAGAATTCTTTATGCAGCAAAATTGTCCTGCAAATATGAAGGTGAATATAAAATATTCACAAACAAACAGAAACTAAAAGAGTTTGCAAAAAACAATTCACCATGCAGTAAATATTAAAGGAAGCCTTAGAACCTGAAAGAAAAAGACAGAGTAGAAAGGCATAGAGGAGAGTATAGAAGAAAGAATAGCAGAAAGAATATCCAAAAGAGTAAAAAGACTGACAAAAATATGATATGACATATGAAAACCAAAGAATACAATGGAGGAAGTAAACAGTGCATTTACACTAATATCATTGAACGTGAATGGATTAAACTCCCGAATCAGAAGATACAGGCTGACAGAACGGTTAAAAAAAAAATGAGCCATCCATATGTTGCTTACAGAAACTCACCATAGACCCAAGGGATTCAAACCAGCTGAAAGTGAAAGGTTGGAAAAAGATACTCCACGCGAACAGCAGCCACAAAAGAGCAGGGGTAGCTATACTAATATAGGGCACAATGCATCACTCAAAAAATATAAAAAGACTGAAATTATATAAGGACCTTCCAGATCATAATGGAATGAAACTGGAAATCAATAGACTGGAAAAAAGTAAATTTGCAAATGTGTGGAGGCTGAACAACACACTCCTAAATAATCAGTGGGTTAAAGAAGAAACTGGAAGTGAAATCAGTAAATATGTTGAGACAAATGAAAATGAGAACACAGCTTATCAAAACTTATGGGATACAGCAAAGGCAATCATGAGAGGGAAATTTATAGCTCTAAATGCCTATACTGAAAAAGAAGAAATAGCTAAACTCAAAAGATTTAACTGAACAACTAGAAAAACTAGAAAAAGAACAGCAAAACAATCCCAAAGCAAGCAGAAGGAAAGAAATAATAAAGATTAGAGCAGACATAAATGAACTG
>JAQZBX010092259.1:0-12293 GCA_029593785.1 Cabassous unicinctus
CACAGACATAAGACTCAGCAGTCTCCCCCAGGTGTGGAAAAGAAACACAGCTAAGTTCTTAAAGTCCATCCACCTAGTTTCCATGTCCACTATTAGGCTTATTACATGTTATCACGTCTTTCATTTCAATATACTTTTATTACAATTCCATTACAAGTTTACAGTCTGGTTTAAATAGAATACTTTTCAGGTAAGCTGCTCCCTAGTGACATTAGGAAGGCAGAATAATCGCACAGATAAGTTCCCTCCAAATCCAAGTTGTAGGAAGTTTGCAAATAGACTGAAAGGCCATTGATGGAATTTAGACAATTTAGTCATTAAGGACCTTTTATTCTAAAGGGTCTGGGTATCCTAGACTTTATCTTCTTGGCCTTTTTCCTCCATTATCACATCTGTACCCATATTATTGGGGTCTGCAGCATTGTCCACTAAACACAGAAACTAGACAAGAATATTTTTTAGTTCCAAATATATGCCTAGCACAGTGGCTTATTTGGTAGGTGCTTAAATCATTGCTGAAAGGAAGTGAATTTTCAAATATATATGCTTCATCAAAAAAGTTTTATTTTTACAAGAAACAAAAGAAATGAAAAAGCTAAAGAAATTATATGTTAAAAAATTACAGGAGTAGCTTCTATACTGTTGGTTGGTTGGGAAGGCTCACAGGGGCTTCAGTTTATGACATAACAGGTGAGTGTCCACCCTGGGATATGTGATAACCTCCTATCCTCCGGCAGTGTCATAAAATATTCAGCATCCTGTGAAACTTCTTGTCAACTTTCACAGTTGTGAACTCCTTTATGTCAGCTTCCACTATAAAATAATGACCTTTAGTATCTTTGTTTCTTCATCAATAAATCTTTGGTAGAGATTTCTGGCCACAGAACTCATAGACTTTTTTTTGGTTGATATAAGATCTTAGATTTACTTATTACTGCTTTGTTGATTTCTTTAATAACATCATTAATTTGACAATAGGTTAAGTGGGATTTCATAAATGCAGGAATACCATTGAACTTATCAGAAGTTATAAATGGAATTTCTTTAATTTTTTTTGTTCTTTTGGGGGCTTCTTTGTGGGTGCAGTCTCCTCAACTTTGACTGGATTTTCAGGAGTAATCTCTGATTCCTTAACATAGCTCTGGGTTACTATTACTGGAGGAAAATGGAAAGGAAGGTTTTCTTTGAGATGTTGCACATCTTTATAATATTCAAGAGATTCACAGAGTTCCTTGAGTGAATTATTGGTTTGTTCTTGATACTGAATTTCCAATTCCAATTTATTTAGAATTTCATTTACTCCGATGACTTCATCTCCTATTTTATTTCATGTAGTTCGTATTTTCCTTTCATCCTTGAGCACATTTATAATAGCTTTCAAGTCTTTGCCTGCTAATTCCATAATCTATTATTTTTAGATCTATTTCTGTTGACTGAGTTTTCTCCCGGCTTTGGGTCATATTTCCTCTTTCTTTGCATGCAGTCATTTTTTATTAGAAGCCAGACATTGCATATTTTCCATGGCTGCATGCTGGTTTTTGTTGTATTCCTTAAGAATGTTGGAATTTGTTTGGGCTCTCAGTTAAATGACATGTGGATCAGTATTAATCTAACTTTTAAACTTTATCAAGGCATTTCCAAAGAAGTCTTTATTGTAGGGCTAATTTAGCTTCACCCCTAAGGTAAGACTTCTAAATATTCTAACCAGTGTTTCATGTATTACAGGTCTCTTCACTCTGACTGATGGAAAAATATATTATTCCCTTTCCTGTGGTAACTCTGTAAATTGTTGTCTATTACTTTCCACTAGTTCTTTCTTTGGACTCATGGAGTTTCATCTCACCCATGCTCTCAGAGCAGTACTCAGCCAAAGGTGCTACACAGCCCCCTGCAGATCTCCAGAGTTCCCTCTCTATAGCAACTCCCACATCTCTGTACTCTGCTCCACAATTCCTAGCTACCTTTAATTTTTTTTTTTAATCGACTTTAATTTTTTCTTTTTGGTATACAGTTCTATGAGTTGCCCCCTTCCCCCCCCCACCCCACCGCACACCCCCCTGCTTGCTGTCTGTGTCCATTTGCTTGGTGATCTTCTGTGTCTGTTTCTTGCCTTCTCATTTTTCTCCTCCAGGCTTCACCAGGATTCAATCCCAGGGACCTCCGATGTGTGAGAGAGGCACGCCGTCACTTGTGCCACCTCAGTTCCTGGTTTCTGGCGCATCTCGCCTTGGTTTTCCCATGCATCTCTCCCTTGTTGTGTCATCATCTTGCTGTGTGGCTCTGCTTGCCTGCTCGCCTTTTATTTATTTATTTATTTATTTATTTATTTTTAATTTTACCAGGAGGTCCCGGGGATCGAACCCCAGTCCCTCCATATGGTAGATGGACATCCAACCTCTTGAGCCACATCCGCTTCCCAGGAAGTCCAATTTTCATCTCCTCAATTCAGTGGGACTGCAGGGCTCTGTTTTGGTTAACTACCCCGTACTGTGGCCTGGAAACTACCTCCAGGCAGAAAGCTGGGAAATTCTAGAGCTTTTCTTCTCCCAGGGTCACGTTCCTGCACTACCCATTGTCCAATGTCTGAAAAGAGTTGTTTCATATATTTTGTTGGTTTTCTAGTTGTTTATACCAAGAGGGAAATTCCCATAGCAATTAATCCCTTATAGAAGAAACATGATTTTATTTTATTTTAAAAATATTTATTAGGCTCAAAACTGTTGTTTATTATAAGAAATTTTTAAGAATAGGTAATATATATACAGGATACAAAGGGTATGAAAAGATGAACAGTGAAAAGTATGGCTGCCTTATAACCCTGTTCACCAGCCACCTAGCTTCCCTCCTTAAATGCAACTATTAACAATTGGTTCTAGGGAGGTGGATGTGGCTCAAGTGATTGAGCTCCCATCTATCACATGGAGGGTCCTGGGTTTGGTTCCTGGGGCCTCTTGGTGAAAGTGAGCTGGCCCATGCAGAGAGCTGGTGCAACAAGGTGACGCAACAAAAAAGAGACACAGAAGAGAGACAGTGAGAGACACAAGAAACTAGGGAGCTGGGGTGGCTCAAGCGATTGAGTGCCTCTCTTCCACATCAGAAGTTCCTGGGATCGGTTCCCGGTGCCTCCTAAAGAGAAGACAAGAAGAGAAGACAAGCGGATACAGAGGAACACACAGTGAATGGATACAGAGAGCAGACTGGGGCTGGGAGAATAAATAAATTTAAAAAAATTACATCTTAAAAAAGTAAAACAATTGGTTCTAGAGATACTTTACAAAGTGTTCTACATCTTGCTTTTAAAAACTTAATATCTCTTGGAAAAGTTTCCATATCAGAAGGTGTAGAGGTGCTTGATATTTTTTGTTGATTGTGTAGTATTATTTTTTTTTAAATAATGCCCCTACACACATAGAGAGAGAGAAAAAAAAGAAGAGGAGGAGGAGAAAATAGAAGAAGACAAGGATGTTCCTATAATCCTACCATCAGAATTTGGTATTTTATTAAATAATACATGTTCATGATTTTTTAAAAATGCAAAAATAAATAAAATGAAAAGTGGAAGACTCCCTTTCCACACTGTCAACAGTTTATTGTGTGCTTTCTCTTTTTTAAAATGTTTTAATGCACATAGTGCATTAGTTTGGGTTCACAAGAAAGCAGATACTGACACATATATTAGGGTTCAGGGTGTTTATATGGATGGTGTTAGGGGTTGAATTGTGTCCTCCAAAAAGATATGTTGAAGTCCCAATTCCCAGAATGTGACCTTATTTGGAATTAAGCTTGTTACAGATGGAATTAGGCAAGGTAAAATGAGGTCATACTACAGTAGGGTGGGCCCTGATGTCCATATAAGAAGAGGAAATTCAGACTCAGACCAGAGACAGACAGAGAGAGGGGAGAACACAGTGTGATGACCATGACAGAGAACACTTTGGATTGCCAGAAAGCTACCTCCAGAAGCCAAGAGAGACTCATGGAACAGGTTCTACCCTACAGGCTTCAGGGGAAGCATGGTCTTGCTGATACCCTGATTTTGAACTTGTAGCTTCCAGACCTGTGAGACAACAAATTTCTGTTGTTTTAAGACATCCAGTTTGTGGTACTATGTTAGCACCCCTAGGAAATTAAGACAGATGATCTCAGGAAGCAGAGTAAGGGAGAAAGACCCCAGGAAAAGTCAATGAAGAGTGTGTTAACAAGCTGGTTAACACAGTGGGCAACTGGGATTTCTCCTGTTGGCAAACCTCTCAGTAACAATGTAGAATGTCTTGGAATTTTCCTTCCAAAGGATGGGAAGTTGAGGCATTTACCCACTGATCCGCTGGTCCCATTGTTTGAGTTGACCCTTGGGGCAGTAATCTCCCAGCATTTTTTGCTTATGCCTGTTTGTGGGTTGAGTGGCCTTCCCTGGCTTCTGAGAAAACCCTAAGAGAAAACAGAAGAGATTCCTCAGCATGAGCATGGAGCTACCCACTACATCCACTCAAGGGCCAGAAAGAGGCCACAGATGAATTTGTTTAAACACTCCAGTGTTCTATTTTGCCAACATTTGAATTTGTTGCCAACATTTAAAAATTGGCATATTTTCCTGTAAAGTCCTATTTGGGAGCTTCTCAGAAAACCAGAAGATCAGGCAATATAGGTCTTCATTTCAAGGGCAACAATCAGCTGAAGCTCGGTAGTATCATTCACTCTCTATTCCCCATTGACACTGGGGCTAAGTGGTGGCTGCTACATATCACTGTCACTGACTGCAATGCCATTTTCTTACATCTGCCCTACTTCACCCAGTTATGTTAACTGCCTGTCCAACAAAGTCGTTGAGTATTTATTTACTCCTCCTTGGTGGTAAGATCAACTGAAGGGCCATTCACAGTACACATAACCACAGATACACTCAGCATAAATATTACTCATTGGATACACAATTAAACTCCATAAAAAGTCATTTGAAATATTTTATTTATATTAAAGCAAACATTGAATACAAACTTTGCTTGAGTTTTGAAGATAAAACATTAAACTTTCAACGAAATTCTCACTTCAGCTATCTCCCAGCTGATTCACTTCAAGCATTGAGGCTACTTCTGTGGGAAGATTGAGAAGCATTGACCTCTTTATACACTTTTTTTTTGCATGATATCTAACTAGAAATTCCTGGCAGTCAATATAAAGTGTTCTTCTATTAAAAACTGGAAGCCATGTTTTAAGTACGGAAAAATCTTTCATATGCTGGGGGAATGTCAGAATAAATCACCTCTGCTGTTCAACTTTCTTTTCATCAGTATAAATGACCTTTCTTCCTTTAAGCTTTCTTTTTATTTCTTATTGGTCAACCCTTTAATCACAATATCTCTTTTGTATTGTCTCCAAAAATCTCCACATTTCTTTTTGGATCTGGAAACCAGAAATTGTTAGAAAAGAAGGCTTCGCTGTCCCTGTTGCTTTTTTTCCCTTTAATAAAGAAGAAACTTGAATGTCCAGATATAAGGGATTGATTAAATACAGGGAAATTCTTTGCAGCCATAAAAGATAAATTAAAATATTTAAAAACACATGGAATTGCCAAAATAAATCATTAAGTGGCAAAAAGACTGGTAAAACACAGTAATGTAATATGACCTTCATTCTGCTAAAATTATTTACATCCATATTTTAAAAATAAATATACACAAATATATAGGAAAATATATGCCAAAATATTAAAAATTAGAATTCATCCTAGTGTAGAGAAACAGATATAATTGTATTTTTCTCCACTGGCTACCAATTTATCCCAACACTATTTATTAAGAAGGCCTTCTTTTCCTCTCTTGATTTGAGATGCCACCTTTATCACATATTAAATTTCCAGATGCAACTGGATTTATTTCTGGATTTTCTATTCTTTGACATTACCACCTTCTTACTCTATAACCTTTATAATGTTTTTTAAAATGTATTTTAATGACTGTAGGACTAGCCCCTCCTTGTTGGCTTCTTTTTTCAAGGTTTTCCAGATATTATTGTTTATTTATTCTTCCTAATGAACATTGTAATGAAATTGTCTTAGCTCTGAGGCTCCCTCTTCTGTTGCCTTTGCACAGCATTAAAAAATATGGCCTTGTATTTCCTGAGCTCTGCCTCTGTGATTCTATTCCCCACATTTGCCTGGAGCTTCTCTTTATTTTTCCCCCTAATGTCCTTGCTAAGGAATTTGAATTCTACCCCTAGAAAGTTTCTCTTTAGTGTAGGCTTTGTCCTGAAAGGTGGCTTCCATTGTAGGGCCCAGACTGCCCAGCACCATCCTGTGAATTGAAGGCTGTGTTTTACTTATCTATTGCTGAGTTATAAATCACCTTCAAAATTTAGTGTCTTAAAACAACAACAGCCATTTAATATCTCCCATGATTCTTGGAGTTGACTGCGATCAGCTAGGTGGTTCTTCTGCTCTAAGTGGTGTCAGCTGGGCTATAGTTATCTGGAGCCTTGACTGGACCAGAACATTCAAGATTGTTCACTCATATGGCTGGATCTTGGTGTTGGCTGTTGGCTGGGAGCTCAGCTGAGGCTGTCAACTGGAGCACCTCAGTTTTCCTCAATATAATCTTCCACGTGACTTGAGCTTCTTAGATCAAGATGGCTAGCATTCCAAGTATGAAAGTAGAAGCACTAGATCTCTTAAGGCCCAGGTTCAGAAGTTTCACAGCAACACTTCTGCCACATCTATTGATCTAAGCAAGTTACAGAGCAGGCTCAAATTCAAGGGAGAGGAAATTGACTCTTTCTCTTGATGGGATGAGTGACAAAGAAGTTGAAGCTATCTTTAATGCACCACAGTCTGCAAAGCCCACTTCTAGTATAGATTGTTCTTCTCAGATTAGCCTTCAAGCATCACTGAGTAGGGACCTTTGACATTGGGAATGAGTACTTCTGGGTGATTTTCTGGGTTCTCTCTTGGAATTAATAAAAATCCCTCCTCCTTTGTCTACTTCCTCCCAAACCTTCATGAGATTTGATGTGTCACCTGGATGAACAGAAGCCTGGCTCTAGTCCATGCAAGGGCTGGTTGACTTGTGGTTCACCCTTAGATCCAGGATACAGCCCATTAGGATAGCAACCCGAACCAGGAAGTTAGATTACCAGTGTCTCCACCTTTGACTGGACTTCAACTTTTCTCCCCCTATCCTCTCAAGGCTAACAAAAGTCCTGCTTTGCCTTTCACTACTTCTTCCTGATGGGCAAACACCCCCAGGGCATAGATAGCTCCAAATGCCTGGTTCACCATTGTGGGTTCTCATAGACTCCCAGATCTTGTCCTGGTGTTCTTGTTAGTGCTTTAATGCTTTTACGAAAGTATTTTCTGTATTTCACCCAGAATTTTTTTTTTTTTCACCCTGCACATTTTTTCTTTCATTTTAAAAACAGTTTTTTGAAGTATATCATCCATACATGAATACACATAAACAATAAGTGTATAGTAAAAGTTTTGAACTTACAAAACAAACATGCATAACATCATACAGGGTTCCCATACATCACCCCACTGCAAACACCTTGCATTGTTGTGAAACATTTGTAACAAATTATGAAAAAGCATCGTCAAAGTATTACTATTAACTATAGTCCATATCCTACTTTTGGTGTATTTTCCCCCCAACCCACCCTATTATTGTTTTTGTTCATAAACCATATAATTTATCTAAAGTGTACAATCAATGGCATTTGGTATAATCACAGAGTTTCACATTCATCAATCAATATTGAACATTTTCATTACTCTAAAAAAAAAGGAAAAACAAGAAAAAACAAACCACTGTCATACCTAGACATTAGCGCTACTAATTACAAATCCTATGATGTGCTTTTGCCATTTCTATTCGTTTCCAAACATTTCAAAACAATTTTTACCAATTTTGCACAGGTGAAACCTCAGCTTCCCATTCTCTAACTACATTCTTTTCTCTGGTGATTTATATTCTAGCTATTAACTCCAGGAGTTTGCTGATTATATTTAGTCCACAATAGCAAAATCATACAATATTTGTCCTTTTGTGCCTGGCTTGCTTTACTCAACTTAATGTCTTCCAGGTTCATCCATATTGTCATATGCTTCATGACTTTATTTCTTCTTGCAGCCACATAATGTTCCATCACATGTATACACCACAGTTTGTTTCTCCATTCATCAATGGATGGACACCTGGTTTGTTTCCATCTTTTGGCAATTGTGAATAGCGCTGCCATGAACATTAGTGTGCAGATGTCTGTTCGTGTCACTGCTCTCAGTTCTTCAGGGTATATACATAGTAGTGTTATTGCTGGGTCACATGGTAGATCTGTATCTAACTTCCTTAGGAACCACCAATCAGACTTCCACAGTGGCGGTACCATTCTACATTTCCACCAGCAGTGAATAAGTGTTCCTATCTCTCCACATCCTCTCCAACACTTGTAGTTTTCTGTTTTTTCAATATTGGCCATTCTATTAGGAGTGAAATGGTATCTCATTGTAGCTTTGATTTGCATTTCCCTAATAGCCCGTGATGTTGAACATTTTTTCAAGTTTTTTTTTTCCACCATTTGTAGTTCTTCTTTAGAAAAATGTCTATTCAGGTCTTTTGCCCAGTTTTTAATTGGGTCATTTGTTTGTTGAGTTTCTGTATTCTTATAGAGTCAGTGCAGGTTGTTTGTGCATTTCTAGGACTTTGTCCATTTCATCTAGGTTGTCTAGTTTGTTGACATACAGTTTCTCATAATATCCTCTTATGATCCTTTTTATTTCTGTAGGGTCAGTCATAACTTCCCCCCATTCATTTCTGATTTTATTTATTCACATCTTCTCTCTTTTTTGTTGTTGTTCTTTCTAAGGGTTTGTCAATTTTATTGGTTTTCTCAAAGAACCAGATTTTGGTTTTGTTGATTTTCTCTATTGTTTTGTTGTTGTTGTTGTTCTCAATTTCATTTATTTCTGCTCTTATCTTTGTTGTTTCTTTCTTTCTGCTTGCTTTGGGATTGGTTTGCTGTTTTCTAGTTTCCCCAGTTGTTCAGTTAGGTCTTTGATTTTAGCTCTTCTTTTTTAATATAGGCATTTAGGGCTATACATTTCCCTCTCAGCTCTGCCTTCATTGTATCCCATAAGTTTTGAAAGTTGGTGTGCTTTGTGCTATCATTCAACTCCCTGGGCACCTGCTCAATTTTTTTCCATTCTTTTCTCTCTCTGTTCTCTTTTCAATTTCAGCTGTTCTGTCCTCATCACTGATTCTTTCTTCTATGATTTCAAATCTGCAGTTGTGTGCCTCTATTGTATTTTTAATCTCACTTATTGTGTCTTTCATTCCCATCAGCTCTGTTATTTTTCTATCCAAGATTTCAAAATTTTCCTTGTGCCCACTCAATGTCTTCTTAATGTCTTTTATTTCTTTAGCCTTGTTGTTTTTCAACTCATGATTTAGGGGATTTGTATGAACCTCATTGATTAGCTGTTCCCAGTCCTGTGTCTTTTCCTTTGCCTGAGTCATATCTTCCTTTTACTTACTATGGCTTGCAATTTTTTGGTGATGTCTAGGCATCTGATTCTGATGCTGAGTTTACTCTGATGTTCAGTTTCTCTGTCTTGCCTAGAGATTTACTCTTAAGTTAGCTGTGTGCTAACACTGTTCTTTGACTTTCGATTCAACTTGTTCTAGATATTTTGGATTGCCCCTGTTTAACTGCTCAAACCAGGGCTAAGGACCCAGGAATAGGGTGCAGACCAGTTTCCAAGGGCCTTGGAACGGGTGCAGTAAAGACACCTGTTTGCGTCTTTTATTATTTTTCATGCACTTTTGGTCTGGCCAGCAGATGGAGCTGATCTCTCAGCTCAGACAATAAGACCTCTCAGCTCAGGCAATGCAGCCAGAGTAACTCCTCAGGTGGGTGGTAGGTGCAGAAGCAATGTCCTAGGGCTGGCCAAGCCTCACAAACAAACCTTCTCAGAAGCTGTTCTCCAACTTTGGCTGGCCACACCCTCTATCCCTCTGCCTCCTCAGCAACAGCCTGGAGCAGTTGGAAGGGTATTTGAGAAGGCAAATTATCTTTAGCTCCCAGCAGGAGCAGACTTTCAGTGCAAACAACGTCAAGGCATCACCAAGCCTCCCAAGTGTGTGACCCCTCCAATGCAGCAGACCAAGTTCACTGGCCAAAATCTAAATTTGCTGTAGGCTTTGCCCCTCCCTCTTCCTTTTCTTTGGGAAGAGGACTCCTGCAACCCCCTCAGTCTGCAGCCACTGCAATCTACAGCCACTGTAATCCACAGACTGCTATTTGCTCCATAGGTGGGGGGAATGGGTGCCAGTTGCTGCTTTGGAAGCTCTACTCATGGGATTTTCCAGTCAGCTGAGACTCCTTTCCTTTGCCTCTCTCTCTTCTGGGTGGTGTCTCGCCTTCCCTTGGTGTTCTGATCCCCAGAGCAGCCCTCCAGACAGTCTCTACTGTCCTCTAGGTGTTTTTTTCTGAGAAAGAAATGATCCCTCTGCCTCTCTAATCCTCTGTCTTCCCAGAAGTCTCCTCACCCAGCACTTTTTTTTTTTCTTTTTGAGGTACCAGGTGTGGGGGATTGAACCTGGGACCTTGTTTGTGGGAAGCTGGCACTCAACCACTGAGCCACATCAGCTTCCCTGAGTTGATTTTTTCATTTGTTTTGCTTTTTGTTTTTTTCAGGAGGCACCAGGAACCAAACCCAGGACCTCCCATGTGGGAGGTGGGCACTCAACTGCTTGAGCCACATCTGCTCCCAGCCAGCACTTTTTAAACCAGTAATTCAGCTGCTGAACAGCTATGTGACCTTGGACAAAATTACTCTCACATTTTTCATATATAAATTATAATGAAAAATTATCTGTTTCATAGGATTTTTTTTTGACAATTAGAGATAATTTTCAGTCAGTTCTTAGGTCTACCTATCAGTAGAATTTGACTCATTTAGGCATTCCCTCTTTCTTGAAACACATTCTTCACTTTACTTCCATGACACCACACTCTCCTGGTTTTCTTCCTAACTCACTTCCTTTCACTGGTTCCTCCTCAAGTCGCCAACCTCTGAATGCTGGAGAACCCCAGAGCTCAGAATTTAGACCTTTTCTCCTTTCTATCTAAACTCACTCTCTAAGTGAGTTTATACTATCTTATGAATGGAAGTATACTGACAACTTCCAAATTTATATCTCCAGCCTAGATGTCTCCAATGAACTAAAAGCTTGTACATATAACTGCCATCTTTGCTCTTCCCCTGATTGTCCAACAGACATCTCAGACTTAACTTGTCCAAAAAAAAACCTGAATATTCTCTCAAAACCTGTTTCTCCTAGTCTTCCCAATTTCAGTTAATGACAATTCTGTTTTTCCATTAGCTCAGGGCAAAACTCTCCACTCTCCACATCTAATCCATCAGGAGCTGCTAATGGCTCTATAATCAAAATATATTTATGGAAAGGAGTAGTAAGGCGGTCCAGCACGAAGTGCTAGAACCCAAGTAGGAGGAGGAAGACAGCCCTATGGGGAGGATCATATAGCCTAGACCAGGAGTTTGGGGCCGAGCAGGGTGAGCAGGACACCCACATAGGAAGGCGGCCTGGGTGTGATGTCAGAGCCCCAAATTGATGAGAAGGTTGTGGGTACTGGGGGTGGCCCAGCATATAATGCAGAGCCAACATTAGGGTGAACCTGGAGGACATTATTTTGAGTGAAGCAAACCAGACACAAAGGGACAAATACTGTATTATTGAGTTACTATGAACTAAATACATTGTGTAACATATTGTATGATTCCATTTATGTAAAATGTAAATATAAATCAATTTATAAAGATGAAATTTGATAAGTGGTTATGTAGAGCTAGGGAAGGCATGCTAAGTGGTGTGGGGTTTTTCTTTTTGGAGTAATGAAATAATTCTAAAATTTTTTGTGATGATGAATGCACAACATTGTGATTATACTAAAAGCCATTGATTATACACTTTAGGTAGATCATATGGTATGTGAATATATCTCAATAAAACTGCTTAATATATAAATAAATAATTGTGCAAGAATAGCCAGAAATAGCAGCTATGTACAGAGGGGAAACAGAGCGATTGAGAGGTGAAGAATTTTGTTTATCTGTTTTTTTGTTTATTATTATTCAAATAATGAAAATGCTCTAATAATGATTGAAGTGATGAATGCACAACTATGTGATTACACCAAATACCACCGATTGTACACTTTGGATGATCTGTATGCTTTATTAATATGTAGCAATAAAATTGATTTGTTAAAAAAAAAAAAAAAAA
>JAQZBX010092260.1:0-12288 GCA_029593785.1 Cabassous unicinctus
CCCCCTCATTTGTTTTTGTTTTTTCAGGAGGCACTGGGAACTGAACCCGGGACCTCCCATGTAGGAGGCGGGAGCTCAACTGCTTGAGCCACATCAGTGCTGTTAATTCCAATTTAAGGTTATCTTGAAAGAGAAGGACTACTTGCCAAATATTCAATAATCAAAAGCAAAAAATGGCAGTGTGATATACATTTTATCACCAATATCACACTGACCAGAGTCGAAGCTCCAAAGAAAGGAAGCTTATTTGTGACCTTGTTAGACATACAAGAATTTATGTTCAAATCAAAACCTCAGAATACAAATTTAGAATACTAATTTTACACATTTTTCTAACATTTTTATTTATAGATTTTAATTGTGATTGACAGCATTTTATAATTGGCTGCAAAAACTAAAAGAATACTTTGTTGATATTGGTGGAGTTGCTTTTCAAATTATGCAATATCCCTTTGAATTTTATGGTAATAATCTTGAATTCATAAAAGAGTTAGTGAATTTACTAAACTAGCATAGGAACCGTGAAGGTTTTTTTACGAAGTTAAATTGATTCATTTAAAAAAAAAAACAGTGGATCCAAAAATTTTTAAATGATGTTTTGGGATTTGAGGAGGTAATTTGAAAACTTTTAATTATCTTTGGAACAAATTGGACATGAAATTAACTTTCTAACTATATTTTTAAAAATCTAGTGAAAATCATTGGAATTAAAATATTACACTAGAAAATATTTCCTTAATGCAAAAGAAAGCAGTAAAGGTGAAATAGAACTACAATTTAAAAAAAAAAATTGAGACATAGAGAACAAAAAGTAAAATGGCAGGCATAAATCCAACTATATTAGTAACATTAATTGTGAATGTACTAAGCCAGTCAAAAGGAAGAAATTATCAGACTTGATAATTAAAACAAGATGCATCTGTATGCTTTCCATAAGCAACACATTTTAGGTTCAAAGATATAAATAGGTTGAAAGTAGAGGTTGGAAAAACATAGGCAAAGAGAAACCGGGAGACAGCTGAAGTAACAAAACATGTTACTAGAGATGAGGGGTTATTTTATAATAACACCAAACAACAGAGCCCCCAAAATACATGAAGCAAACATTGACAAGAAATGAAGGGAGAAATCAGCAATAATAGTTAAGAGACTTCAATGCCCCACTATCAACTATGGATAGAACTAGGCTGATCAACAATAAAGCAATTAGGCCTAATGAACATCTATAGACCACTCACCCAACAATACCATAATACACATTTTGCTGAACTGTACATGGAACATTCTCTGGGATAGACCATATAGGTAGGCCATAAAACAAGCCTCAATAAATTTAAAAGGATTGAAGTCATACAAAGTATATTCTGAGCACAATGGAGTAAAATTAGAACAAAAAGAAATTTGGGAAATTTGTAAATGTGTGAAAATTAGCACACTCCTAAATAACCAAAGGGTCAAAGTTCTAATAAGGGAAATTAGAAAACAATTTGAGATAAATGAAAAGATATAACATATCAAACTTTATGGAATGCAACAAAAGCAGTGTTTAGAGGGAAATTTACAGCAGTAAACAACTACATTAAAAAAGAAAACATCTCAAACCAATAACTTAACTGTCCACTTAAGACACTAGATGAAGATAAAACTAAACCCAAAGCAAGCAGAATGAAGAAAATAACAATTAAAATGAAAATAAATGAAGTGGTGAATTAATAAAGAAAAACAATGAAACAACAAGTTGGTTCTTTGAAAATAGGAACAAAATTGACAAACCTTTAACTAGACAAGACAGGAAAAGAGAAGACTTGTTACTTAAATCAGAAATGAAAGGGTCCGTTACTACCTACCTTAAAGAATAAAAAGGATTATTGGAGAATACTGTGAACATTTATATGCCAACAAATTGTATAACAGATGAAATGGGCAAATTCCAGGAAACACAAAACTGATGCAAGATAGGAAATAAGAATAAACCTATAATGAATAATAGATTGGATTAGTAATTTTAAAACTACCCACAAAGAAAAATTCTGGTTCAGATGGCTTCACTGGCAAATTCTACCAAATGTTAAAAGAAAAATTACTACCAGTTGTTCACAAACTCTTACAAAAAGTAGAAGATGTGGGAATACTTAATGACTCATTCCATGAGGCCAATATTACCCTGACTTCAAATGAGACAAAGGCATCACAAGAAACGAAAATTACAGTCCAATATCTCTTAGGAACATATACAAAAAAATTCTCAACAAAATTGAATCCAGCATTGTATAAAAATTATTATACACCACGACCAACTGGGATTTGCCCAGGAACGTTGACTTAACGTGTGAAAAATCAGTCAACAATAATACACCTTATATGAATAGCATAAAAGATGAAAAGCATGTCGTCATCTCCTTAGATTTTTTTAAATGGACAAATTCTACACTATTTGATGAAAAAACAATCAACAAACTAGGAATACAAGGGAACTTCCTCATCCTGATAAAAGTCATGAAAAATCCACAGCTAACATCATATTTTATGGTCAAAGATTGAACACTTTCCTCTTAAGGTCAAAAACAAGACTCGGATATCCACTCTTGCCACTTCTATTCAACATTGGACTGGAGATTCTAGCCAAGGCAATTGGACAAGAAAATGATGTAAATGGAATCCAGATTGGAAAGAAGCAAAACTGTCTATTTTCAGATGACCTGATCTTGTATGCCTAATATCTTAGGGAATCCAAGGAAAAAATTAACTATTAGAGCTAATAAATGAGTTTAGTAAAATCACAGGATACAAGATCAATATATAAAAAGTATATTTCTATACACTAGCAATGAGCAGTTTGAAATTAAGACAATTACATTTACAATAGTATCAGAGAATACTATGTTAAGAATAAATTTAACAAAAGAATTGCAAGACTTGTACACTGAAAAGTATAATAACATCATTGAAAGAAATGAAAGAAGACCTAAAAAGATGAAAGACATTCCCTGTTCATGGATTTGAAGACTTAATACTGTTAAGATGGCAGGACTCCCTAATCTACAGATTCACATGAGCCCTATCAAAATCCCAGCTGAGGGAGAAGGTGTAGCTCAGTGGTTGAGTACCTGCTTCCCATGTATGAGGTCCCGGGTTCAATCCCTGGTACCTCCAATAAAGAAATAAATAACATCCCAGCTGACTTATCTGCAGAAATCGATAAGCTGATCCTAAATGCAAGGGACACAGAAAAGCTGAAACTGTCATGAAACACTTGGAGGACCTCCCAATTTCAAAACTTACTAAAAGCTACAGAAATCAAGACAGTATGAAACTGGCATAAGTAGAGACATCACGATCAAAGGAATAGAATTGAAAGTCCAAAAATAAATTTATGGTCAAATGATTTTCAACAAATGGTGCTAGGATATCCACATGCAAAATAATGAATTTAGACTTTTACCTCACACCAAAGACAAAAATTAACCCAAAATAAATCAAAGACCTAAATGTAAGAACCAAAGCTATAAAACTATAAGAAGAAAACATAATTGTATATCTTCGAGACCTTGGATTAGATGGTGGTTTCTAAGATACGATACCTAACACACATGCAACAAAATAAAATTTAGATAAATTGGACTTCATCAAAATGTAAAATGTTTGTGCTTCAAAAGACACAATTTTTTCAGTTTATAAAAATAAGCAATATACCAGATATATGGCTCACTAGATGAAACGTGTTTTAACATTGTAAGTCAAAACAAGTGTATAGATGTGAAAAACATGTATTTGACTCAATTTGTGAAACTAAGCAACATACCATATTCACAGCTCACTAGGTGAACCTTGTGGGCAGAAATTTCATTGTGGATGATAGAGCAATGGAACAGCCTTTTAAAGGAGAAATTGGAGCAGCAGCTTGGAGGCGACGCCCCGTGGGAATGAGGAGATCCTCCCGGCCACAGTAATCATCACCAATTAGCAAGCATTCTGTGGTGCTCTGGGGGAATTAAGGAAGCAGGACTGATCAGAGGGAGGAGGTGAACTGTGATGAGATAATAAAGGCCTCAGATAATCCCATGCAGAGCTCTGGTGCTATTAAGACTCTTCAGATTTGTGTCACTTTGAGGCAAGGAGGCCAAGCCTTGACACCTTCCATCAACTGTCCATTTGATACAGATTGCCCATGGGGTAGGACTGTGACTTTGGGTAAGGTGGATTTTTGTGAATGAGGGAAATTCCCAATAAGTAACTCAGGTGATTGTTACCAACTGCTAATACTCCCACTTGAGTACCCCATGCTGAAGGGGGAATCCGGGCAGGATGCTACAACATCCAGTACAGTCCACCCATTGCAATGCTCAGTTCCACTTTCTTCATATCAAAGGCTTGGAGACCAGCTCCTCCAGGGTTATGGTTCATCTCTTTTCTTGGGGAATTGACCCCTGTCAAGAAGGGGTCAATGGAAGAAGGCTAGCCATTGCAAATGGCCTTGCTCTTGGGCTCCATTTGCCAGGTTGTTATGTCAAATCCTATTCAACAGATTGGTTTAAACTACAGAAATATAGTGGCTCATGGTTTTGAGATTAGGAGAAGTACAACATCAATACATCAGCCAGGAATTGCTTTCTCCCCAAAATCTGTAACATTCTGGTGCTGGCTGCTGGTGATCCTTGGGGTTCCTTGACTTGTATCCCAGCATCACATCATAGGACAAAGTCCTTTCCCTTCCCTTCATGGTTCCATTGACTTCCACCTTATGTCTCTTCCTTGCGGATTTTCTCTATGTATGAATTTCTTCTGCTCATAAAGGTCTCCAGTAATCCAGATTAAGGCCCACCCTTCATCATTTGGGCCACACCTTAACTAAAATAACATCTTTAAGAGGTCCTATTTGAATGGGTTCACACCCACAGGGACACGGATTAAGATGAACATGTCTAAATTGGGATACAAAATTCAAACTATCACAAGGTTCAATGGACACTCATGGTCTTCCTCTTCAAATGGAGTCCTCTGCTTTCCTCTACTGTGTTTTCCTGGGGAGATGACACCAGAGAAGGTGGCACACAGGGCCACATCAGGATGGGCTCCCTGGTCTAACACCACAAGTCCACCATCAAGTCCAACAGTCTCAAATAGCATATCCTGTTCCCCTAGCTATTCATTTGAGCATTTTAATTCTGTGCATTAATTGATGAACTGATACCAGACACTCTGCAAAGAACCTGCATGTCTATTATTGACAGACATTGACCTGGGGTGAAGGGGTAGGGTCATGTCAGGGTATGTATCCCTGCTGCCTTCTTCACCAGAGACACATAATGATTCATCTCTTTATTGGTTCTAATGTCCCTACCCAGAGCTTTCTACAGAGAGTCATAACCCTTCAGAATCTTGGGGCCAACATGTTGATAATGGGATTTAAACTTTATCTGGATTCAGGTGGCCTCTCCCTATTCTAGTTTGCATGGAAACCCATCAAAATGGCCTCAGTTTTTTTAATTCCACCAATATCCTGGTGAAAATAGGAACAGAAATGGCCAGACCCATATTTTACTGTAAAAGAGTTGAAAACAGACTCAGTCTATGCACAGTGTGTAGATAGTCAAGACGGGGAGAAGCCCTTCCCAGGAAATGTGAAGCAGATGTGTGCTTTTACTCAAGTTGTAGTTTATCAGTATCACAGGAGTTTTCAGGGAAGTTTCCCCGGAAGTGGACATCAGTGTCATGGTTGTATGGGCACCTTCCCACCCACACTGGGAATCAGTCCAGAAATGATGACCTCTCCATAAGAGATACCTCAAGGTCACTAAGTCATTTAAATGAACCCACCAGAAACCTCTGAGAAAGCCATCACATCACTAGATTTGCTGTAGCCCTCAGTCCTGCCACATTCCAGGGAAGAAACCAAAGTCAAGGAGGAAAAAAAAAATTTTCAAGTATTAGTCACATATGGCTCTATTTGTTTGGTTAATTCTTGCCAGTCTTCTAGGATCTGAAAACCCCCAGAGCATAGCAGGAAAGAAAAAAAAAAAAATAGAAAGCTTCCCCATTTAGTTTTCAAATCCAGTCTAACTCCTACCTTTGCCCCATCCCTGTCACCTTTCATCGCTGGGGCCGTGCCACCTACTAAATGGCAGAAGTCCCACCCACACATCCACTCACACCCTTAACCTGGGGCCTGGAGCACAAGACCCCTTCACTGCCCCCAGCCCAAGGCCCCTTTTCCTTCAGCACTGCTGCTCACAGCAGGGAGAGAAACAAAGACTGGCGTGAAGGTGAGAAAACATCAAGCCAAAGCTGCTTTTCAACCATGTTTATTGAGCTGAGGCAGGGGAGGGAAGGGCGTGGCTGTCCAGGTCTGGGCAGCAGGAGGGCAGCTTCGTGTCCCAGGAATGTCCACTCAGGCCTGGCTTCAACCAAAGAGTGTCAGGGCCCCCTGGAGAGGAGAAGCCAAGTTGAGTGTGGCCTCCACGGTGCCTGTGGGAGGGCAGGATCCTGACACCTGCTGGGTGATGGGATGGGAGTGGGTGCTGCCTACGCCAGCTCCCCACCATGTGAGGTACATTCCTCACTCTGCCCTCTTCAGCCCCTCACAGCCACCCTAAAGTTCAATTAGGGTCAAGTCATCTGAGGAAACAGCTCGTCAGAGCTTTGGCCTAACAGGATGGGGAACCAGGTCCCTGCAATAGGGGGCTACAATGCCTTCTGTTGGATTCTGAGGAGTAGAGGGCTCTCACCCTGAGGGCAATAGCGGGGTTTGCCCACCCAGGGAGGGACACCCAGGGTGCCTGAGGTACCAGCAGAGTCTTCACGGCCCCCACGGCCTCAGGACCCAGCTCAGCCACACACTTCCTGGACCCCTCCACCAGGTGGTCCACGGGGATACCGAAGCTGGCCAGCATGAACTTCAGGGGGTTGACATAGTTGAGAAAGGGGTTGGCCATGGCCCCCGCCACGGCTTCCGTGTCAGGGGCGAGGGCAGCCACAGGTTGGGCTGCAGGCTTGACCACCGAGTTCATGAAGAAAGCCGTGGCTGCAAAACACAAAGAGGGAAGGATCACTCACCTGTGCACCAGACGGTACCTGAGCACACCTGCTGAGCACCTGTCTGCTCCAGGAGATGCCCCAGGGAATGTTTAGAGCCTGCTGGGCATCCTTCACCCCCACCCCCACCACTAATGACTATCATGTGCTGCTGAGCACGGAGTAGGAGAGGGATAAGAGACCCAGCCTTGAGGACAGACAGCCACACGCGGTCCAGAAAGATGGCAGAAGAGAGGCACATAGAAGGCAGCCTGGAGGGGGGAAAAGTGAGAGGTGAGCTCTGTCTGGAGTCCAGGAGGGGACACCTGAGCTGTGCCTGGAAGGATGAGGAGGCATCCACCAGGCTGAGAATAGACGAAGCTCCCAGACCAGGTGCAGCAAGTGCAGCGGCCCGAGGCTGGGGAGAGGCTGTATTGGGGGATAAGAGACACACGGAGTGGGCAGGGGCATGAGAAGAAGCTGGAGGGCTCCGAGGCCACAGTGTGGGCAGGCTTCCCCTGGGAGGGGGTAAGTGTGGGGCGAGACGGGGAGAGGAAGAGATAGATAAATGTGGCCTGGCCTGTCTGGGGCCAGGAATAGGATGGACTAACACTGGGGGTGAGGCTGGAGGGTCGCTGGTGTACAGGCGCAGGACCAGTCCCAGTGGGGTAGAGGGTCAGGAAGAGCTGACTCTGACGCCTAACTCCCATTAGCGAGGGGTGCAAGGGCACTCACCATAATCACTGAGAAGGATCACACAGAGCACCAGGAAGGCGGCAGCGAGCTTCATGGTGGAGTCAGACTCTCGGAGGGTGCTCCTGGGTTCTCCTGGAAATGTTCTGAGTGCTCGGCCCTGCGTGCTTCATATATCCTGTCCTCGGCCCCTGCAGGGGCTGAGGCCTCACCCCGTTGCCCTGAGAAAGGTGCTGTTTGCTCCGCTAAGGGTCAGAGCTTCCACCAACTTCCTGCTCTGGCCAATGGGCCCGGGGAAGCCCGTGCCCCCTACCCCACCCGGGTCTCTGGGGACTGTTCCTCTTGGCAGGGTCTCCTGGGCCTGAGTGGGCTGGGCCCATGCCCTGAGAGCAGGAACAAAGGCTGTGGTTTGTCTCCCTCAAGGCCTACCTTTAGAGTGCTTTCTGTTCTGACCCCATCTCACTCTCACAGCAGAGCAGGCTTGGGGTGTTGGCGCAGCTGGGAAGAGGCTCCACATACAGATGAGCCGGGATCGAGCCCAATGCCCAAATCCCAGGGCTGGGAGTCTTCAGACTTCACTGTGGATCCTAGTCCTGCCTCTGATTGAGCTGGGGGACTCTGATCCCAGACTGGAATCATGTACTAGGGATGCCCATGGCTCCATCTGAACCTGGGACAGCCAAGGTTCATGCTGCTTTCAAGAGGAGACCCCAGGTAGCTCCCAGGTGATCAGGCCTCACCTGAGTCACCATCCCTGGTTGTACTGCAGGCCACCAAATGTAAGCAGAAGGATTCTCTTGGCCATTTGCCCTTACCTGAGAAATTTTTCCATCTTAGAAATCACTCTGGATGCTGGTGGATGGTCCCTGGTATATCCCAGAACTCCTCTAGAAGTCCTCAAGCATTTTTTGCTTACAGAAGCATGGCAGACAGAGAGCATACCATATGGATACCCATGGAACAGGCCCATGGGCTGGGAAGATTTGACTTTCCATTGCAGGCCCTGGATTACCCCTTCATTTATTTACAAGCACATCTTGACCTTTGCAACATGTTTTGGGTCACCAGCCACCCACGAGCAGCCATGGCCATAACCCCATACCCAGACTGTAGCTGTGACTACAGGTCTGTGATTGATTTGAATTCTCTGGCCCATGGCTTGTTAATAGTCATGATCAGTACATGCCTATTCACATTGTTTTTTTTTAAGTGAATTCCTTATGCTATTTCTCTCCTGTTTTGTTTGGGGGATTTTTGCATTATAAACATTGAGTATGATATGCTAATGCTGGTTATGGTAGCCATTTCTCCAAGAAGATGTACAAATGTCCAGAAAGCACATGTAAAGATACTCAACATGAATAACCATTAGAGAAATGCAAATCAAAAGGATAATGTAATACAACTTCATATGCACTAAGATGGTTATTTATGTATTCTGGGTACTTCCCCTTTTTCAGTTACATGTCTTGCACTTATCCTTTCAGTAGCCTTTTAATCTTTGTGTATATATTTACATTTTGAAATGTTTCTAACACACTGAAGTGTAGAAGAACAATTTAATGAACACAATTTACTCATTGCCCAGTTTCAATGATCAATACATGGTACATCTTTTGTCGAAAAGACACTCCATCTTTTACCCACACCCTATGTTATTTTGAAGCAAATCAATGACATCAAATCATTTCATCTTAAATATTTCAGTGTGTATTTCAAAATATGCATTGTGACTTAAAAAATTAGAGCATATTATTATCTCTCCTAAAATATTAACATTATCAATCACCCAGCCAATGTTCACATTTCCCAAGCTGTCTTTTCAAAAATTTACATTTTGTTTGAATCAAGACCCAACTGAGTCCAAATGTTGCAATTCATTGATATGTTCCTTACGTCTTTTTTGTGATCTATAGGTTTACTCTTCATTTCCTTTTGTGCCCTGTGTGTGTGTGTGTGTGTGTGTGTGTGTGTGTGTCTGTGTTGGGGTGAGGGGAGTGTTTAGGAAATTGAACTGCTTGTCTTGTAGAGTTTCTCCAAGTCGGTTTTGCTGGTTGCATCCACATTGTAACACTTATTGTGTTATTCTGTCCTCTGTGTTTCCTATCATTTGATAGATCTAGAGGCTTCATCAGGTACAAGTTTGAGACCAGACTTCTTGAAAGTTGGTGTTCTCTGCTTTCACCCAGAGGTATATGTTACCTGGTTGTCTGGTTCCCTCTCTTTTTTGTGGTATGGCCACATTCCTATATCTATTAACCCATTACTTGTTGCAAAATGGTGGCACTCTAATTCTATCATTCCTTCTTCCTTTATCTTTTGTAAAAAGAAATATTCCCTCATGAACTATTTGTTTCATTGAGTTGTAGATTTTGTAAGTAAGGCACATTCCTGGTAATTTCCTTTATTTATCATATTTCACAATATTGAGTTGGTTTCCTTGTGTCCTCCAAAGATTAAAAAAAGGTTTACCTTTACCAAGAACTTATAAATTTATACATATTTGAGGATTTTCCTTCCACTGCAGCTCTATTATTGAGATTCAAATTGACCCATCTTTGGCCAAGGGATTTTATTCAAATTGGCTCCTGTGTATTTTGGATATAACAGTAGTAGTCTTCGGTAGCTTCTTTGCATTCTGTTATGACAAGAGGTTCCAGGTTTGCCATATACACTTCCTGCTCCAGACCTTTAATTACCCATTTCTCTAAAGATCTCTGGTTCCTTGTACTGGAAAATGGTATCTAGAGACCAGACTGTAGATGTGAGGATTCTCATTGATACTGGATTGGTCAGATCCTAGGTCATTTATTTGCTGCCCAAAATTAAAACATTAGACATTTATGATTATACTAACAAATCAGCATTTGGTCTGTTGGACTTTGCTTAAACTTAGGCATCTTACATCAGCATCTCTATTCAATTTTGCCAAAAATCCCAGGTCTCAGTGACACAATATTATTCTTTGGAATTTTCACAGAAAACACAGTGAATAGCCCCAGTATAGCAATGCCACCAACAAGAAAAACGTATGATTGTCTTTGCAGATTTTATCTTTGGGATGTAGCCTCCACCCATGGGAAATAGAGTCAAATTACTGTATTTTCAACTACTTGGAATAGTTCTTCTCTCTGATTATGCCACCTGCTGGAAAGAAAGGCTTATTTGATTCTTTTTAATCCAAATGTCTAGAGATTGCTTTTTTCTTTACATGTTGTGTTATAATAATGTAAAATATTTACATGCTTACAAAGTCAACTCAACAAAATAAAATATATTTAAAGAAATCTAGCTATTCACTCTCTCTCCCATAGGTAGCCATTTTAAAACAGCTAATCCTCGTATTGTTTCTTACACACACATACACACACACAACCATAAGTTGGTTCCAAGGAATCGGACTCTGAGACAGAGATTAGTGTGCAGAAATTTTATTGTGGATGATAGAGCAATGGATCATTGTTTTAAATCAAAGTAGTAGCTTAGAGGTGACACCCTGTGGTTAAGGGGAGATCCTCCCTGCCACAGTAAAGATCTACAATTAACAACCATTCTATGGTGCTTTGGGGGAATCAATGAAGCAGGTTTGGTCAGAGGGAAAAGGTAAACTGTGATGCAATCATACAGACCTCAGATAATGCCATGTGGAGCTCTGCTGCTATTAAGACTCTTCAATGCAAATATTCTTGCTGTCCTGATTTTGTGATAATCAGGGTAGGCTAAACATTCGCTATATTAGAAACCATGCATGTGTCCCCAGACCTAGTTTTTCTCCCTTGGTCTGGTTTTTAGAATGCTGGTGATAAACTAAGCGTGATTTATTATATGACCATCCTATATGGGAAAAGACTGTAACTCTAGGCATCTTTGGTCAACCTTAAGGCAAATAGCAGGGGGACGAATGTGGTTCAAATGGTTTGGTGTCCATTTCCCATATGGAGGGACCTGGGTTTGATCCCCGGGACCTCCCGGTAAAAATTTAAAAAAAAGAAAAATATAGAAGGTGCGTGGGCCACCAGGCCCCATGTGCAGGTGCACCCCCCAGGCCCTGGGGACGGGTGCGCTGCCAGGCCCCGCAAGCCACACAGCAAGATGATGACATAACAGGAGAGTGACACAAGGAAGAGCCAAGATGAGATGCGCCGAAAAACCAGGAACTAAGGTGGCGCAGGTGGTAAGATGCCTCTTTCCCACATCGGAGGTTCCAAGGATCAAAACCCAGTGAAGACAGGAGGAGAAGGATGAGAAGAGAGGGCAGGAAATAGACACAGAGAATTGCCCAGTGAATGGACACAAAAGCAGCAAACCGGGGGTGGTGGTGGGGGTGGTTAAAATGGATAAAAATAAATAAATAAATAAATCCTTAAAAAATGTATAAGGGAGTAAGATACGGACTATAGTTAGTAGTAATACTTTGACAATGCTCTTTCATAATTTGTTCACAAATGTTTCACAACAATGCAAAGTATTTGTGGTTTGGTGATGTGTGGGAGCCCTGTATGATGTTATGCATGTTTGTTTTGTAAGTTCACAATGTTTGCTGAACACTTATAGTTTATGTATGTTCATGTATGAATGATATAC